>ML104052.1:23756-92735 GCA_003697995.1 Taxidea taxus jeffersonii | reverse complement strand
GGGGGGCATCGCGGCCTTGACAGCACAGTGTCTGCCCAGTATGCTCCCGGCAAATGTGTGACCTGCATGGCGTTCTGGCTTCCCGGCACGATGCTGGGAGCACAGCGGAGCGCTGGGGATGTCCGTGGCATTGAGGTGTCTCGCCAAGGTCTCATTCACAGCGCCGATGGCACTAACACTCTGCGTCTCATACCTGACCTCTCACTGACGCAGATACTATCTGAGTTTGGTCAGTGTGAGCGGCTATAACAAGCAGCACACACTGGGGGCTTGGACAGGAGACGTTTATTTCTCTGAAGGCTGGAAGTCCAAGGTAAAGGTGCTGACAGACAGGTATCTGGTGCGGGCCCTGCTCCTGGCTTGCCTGGACGGCCACCTTCTCACTGTGTTCTCCATGGCAGAAGGGGCGAGGGAGCTCTCTGGGGTTGCTTCTGTGAGGGTGCCGGTCCCACTCTGGGGGCTCCATCCTCGTGACCTCTTCATCTCCCAAAGCTTGACCTAGTACCATGACATGGGAGGTCAGGGGGCTTCAAAATGTGCATTTGGAGGGGACACAGAAATTCAGTCCATTTGACAGACAGGAAGGTGGGAGCCAAGGAAGGTAAACGACTTGCCTGGGAGCGCCTGGACTACTTTCCGGTTCCCTGGGATGCCTGCAAGACAGCGGTATCCGCTGTGTGGCTGATTTGAAGTCACAGATGAGTCTGACGATGACCGATTCCTGTGACAAGCCAGAGAATACCATGTGTCTCCCCTCCATCCGCCACCGGTCTAGCCCTCCCGCCCAGACGTTGGGGACCTCCCTGCTCAGAGCCTGGCTAACCCAGAACACAGAGTGGGAAGACCCGAGATCGGGTTGCTCGTGGCCCAGATGTGACCACACTCCTATTCGCTGGGGTCCTGCCCCTCAGTGGAGGTCCCCCTCCCAGCTGCCCTGCCAGCTGTTCATCCTTGGTGCCCCCTTGGCCTGGCCCGGCAGGTTTCCTCCCAGTGGGGAGTCTGATTACGAGCCTGCTCTCACCTGGGGCTGCTCTTCTGGGCATATGGATGGCTCAGCGCAGCCCCTAGACCATGGTGTCACATGGGGCCCTTGGTGCAGGGAGAGCCTCAGCCGGCAGGGCTCCATTTCCACCCCTGGAACTCTTTGGTGGGTGCTCACCCATCGACCCGGGTCTAGTGAGTTAGTAATGAGCTTCCTGCAGAGCCCAGTCCCCCAGCCCCTTCTGGAAGGAGCCCTATGAAGCTACCAGAGTTCGAACACCACCCCCCCACCACCCAGTACGGGAAGCTTGACTAAGAGGAGAGCGGAAAGTGAGCCAGCCTCTCTGGGGGGCTGTTGGCTCCGAGCGCCTCAGAAGTGCCACTCAGTTCCCTCTTGAACCACTCACCCCATGATTATTCCTGGAGAGTGGGGAGAAGAGAAGGGCCTTACCTCGGCCCCCTAGCTCTGAGCTCTCTGGAAATCGCTCAGCCCATGCAAGGACCCTCTTCATCCTGTGGCTCTGCAATTCCCACCTGAGCCAGGGGAGCCCAGACTGTGGCACAGCTCCACTGTGCCCGCCATGCCCTTGGGTGGGGGCATCAGGATCCAGGGACTCACTTTTAACTCCTAGGACTTCCCACGGCTTTTGGGAGCACGTGGTCACCTCTGACTGGGCTCCCCAGAAGCATCAGTCATCCTCACCCCCTTTTTCCAGGCTATTTTGTTCTTTTCAAAATATCTATCCTTCCGCTTCCAATTAATGTTCATATCCCATAGTCCCCTGCGTGATCACTGCTATGGCCCGGGGCTGCCTGTGTGTGTTTATTCATCCCAACCCCACTGACACCTGTCTGTCCCTCAGGGCCACCCCCCTCTGCTCCTGCTTTGTCACCGTCTTCCCTCCCGCTGGCCTCCAAGCCCCTGGGGGCTCCGTCCCCCATGGGGGGTAATGGATGAGTGTGTTATCTCCACTGTGTGACAGTTTCACGGGTGCAGACACACGTCCAAGCTCACCAGCTGCATTTGAACGTGTATGTGGCTGGCTGCGTGCCCATCGTATCTCAGTAAAGCTGTTGAAACACTGCGTCGAATGCATACTGTTCTGGGCCCAGCCAGGGCTGAGGGCCGAGTTACAGAGAAGGATGGAAAGGGTTTGCTGCTCTCCAAGAGGTGGGTGCACATGCAGCTCACCGAGTGTAGGCGGGAGACCGCGCGGACGTTCGTGTGGGCCTCGGGCCAGCGCCCCCGGAGCGCCCCTGCTGTGCGCTGCGCCTCGCACAGTGGACAGGCCTTCCGGGAGAGCAGCCGTGTTTCTGTGGAAAGAAGAGCGAGCGTATTTCCTTTGCTCTCGACCCCGCTTACCAGCTGGGGTGGCAGCCAGCCACGGGACTGCCTTCTGAACTCGCCATCTCCTCCACGGGGCCGTGAGCAGGTGGAGCGAGCTCGCGTGTCGAACCGCTTCACGCTGTGCTTGACCGACACACGATGTACATGCGGCTCAAGGCAGCAACAGCAACGAAAAAGAAAAGAAAAAGTTGGTCTGGCTGGGAGAGAGCCTTCCATCACCCATAGAGGTGGAGGGAGTGACCAGAGGTGGCTTGGCCAGGACCCCGGACAGCTCTGAGACTGGCGCCCTCATTGGGGCTGGGGGCATTCTGGGTCTTTGAGTCCTTCATCCCCAGCCCTCACGGGGTCCCTGCTTTTTCTGCGCCAGCCCTCCCCTGCAGCCCCCAGATCACAGGATCAGCAAGGGTCATGGGCCAGCCCACTGCACGGGTGTGCCCCTGGGGAGCTGGGCTTGTCTCTGCCACTCTTCCGCAGTCTCCCTGGGAGGCTCCATGGTGCGGCTTGTGGGAATGGTTGGCAAGGCGGGGGTGGCTTGCGGGGGTGTGGGCGGAGAAGGTCAGCATGGTTCAAGAAGACTTACTCCCGTATGGCCTAACCGAGAGCCTCAGTTGCGCAGGGAACTGGGCACCCCCGGAAGCTATTGCCAGAGGGGATCTGAGGGTCAGCGCTTTGGGGCGTTAGCTCTAAAGTTGGGGGAGGTGCCGGGCTCCGAAGGCACCAGCGATAGTTGAAACCAGGACCCGCTTGTTCCTTTAGCTCCTCTTTACTGTGGGGGCGAACATAGTGCCCTGCAGTGAGTGCAGACGCTCTCCCAGTCTGGTTCCCCGGGGCTGTGCCACTGCTAACTGTGGCCCCTATGGCCCCCGTGCCCTTGGACGGCCCTTGGCATCCGTCCCCCATGAGTGACCATAAGCACTTTCTCAGCCACTTGACTCATGTCCCCAGAATTCATGTCCATCCAGAACCTTAGGCTGTGACCTTATTTAGAAGCAGGGTCTTTGCAAATGTAGTTAGTTAAGGACCTTGAGATGAGATCATCTGGGGTGAAGAGTGGGCCCTAAATCCAATGGCTGTTGTCCCCATAGGAAGAGGGGAAGACCCGGCGAAGGTCACGTGACGGTGGAGGCAGAGAGAACAGAATGATGTGGCCACAAGCCCAAGAACGCCAAGGGCCCCTGGAATCTGGGGGAGGCAAAGCAGGATCCTCCCCTTGAGCCTCGGGAGGGAGCTTCTGGGATGGACAGGCTGGCCTTCTCGGGCAAGCAGTCTGAGGACAACTGAGGCTCAGGTCACCCGAATGGGCAGAGGCTTCTGTGTAGCCCACGGAGGCCCATGGGACCCTCCCCACCCCTGCTCCCTGTCCCCCATCTCTTCTCTGTTGGCTCCCCGGCAGGCTGGGTGCCCCCCCACCGTGGCTCTTGGAGACTCTAGGCACCCCTAGCTCCTCTGATCTGCATGTCTTCTTCTCACTGAGCCACCCTGAACCCCAGATATGTTTGTTTCCTGGGCCCGCCATAATAAAGCATCCCAGACTTAAAGCCACAGAAATGTGCTCGCTAACAACAGTTTCTAAGGCCAGAAGTCCCAAACCAAGGTGTTCAGTGGGGCCATGCTGCTCCTGCTGAAGGCTCTAAGGGAGGATCCTACGCTGTCTCCTCCAGCCGCTGGGGGCTGCCGGCTTCCTTGGCTTGCAGCTGCATCTCTCTCGTCTGCGCTTCTGTCCTCATTTCTTCTAAGGACACGGTAGGACACGGATTGGATGTAGGACCGTAGATCGGATGTTGAATTTTGGAAACTGATACCAGAGAGAAGTGACTCCTCCAGGACAAGAGGGAGCCCCTTCAGCTCTGTTAGCCCATGCCTTCCCATCTGCAACCTGGGACGGCAGCATACTGCACTTTCTCAAGGGACTTCTGCAGTCACGAAAGGAGAAAGTACGTGCGAAGAAAGCATGTGGCACAACCAGAAGGAACAAAGCTACCGCGAGAGGCAGCAGCTTCCAAAGCGTCGGGGGCAGGGTCGCTGCTTTCATGACGGAATCTGGGCCACGTTCCAGGGGCTCCTTTAAAGAGTGTGTCCCCGCAGACTCCGTCTGTGACCTCCACAGGGGTCTTTCCTACTTTTTTTTTTTTTTCCTGACGAGGACTCAGTTGCTCTGGGCCACAGACATAGAGCCTGTCTTTGTGCCCCGGGGGTGAGGCCGTGCTCTTGGGAGTCCCTGTGCGTGTGCACGTGGGCGTGTACACTTAGGAGAGTGTGTGTGTAAGTGTTGGCGCGCACACGCACGCACCTGCTGCTCAGGACGCTGACCGGAGATGGCCTCGGCGATGCCGTCACGTCACTATGGAAACAGATGCTGGGCTTAAAGTCACCAGGACCTTGACCATGAGGCTTCCTGCGTAAGCAGAAACCTGAGCTTTTGGGCACTGGGAAGAACATTTGGGGCAGAGAGATACTCAGAGGTGACCAGGGCGTCGTGTCTCTCAGGCGGCGGCACCGAGGCCCCTTCCTGCATTCCGGGTTTGATCTCTCTGAGACCCTAGTGAGTACAGACGGGGCGCTGGTTTCCTTGTTTGTTTTGTTTTATACCAGCTGGATGGAGATGTAAGTGGCGCCCCACACATTTCACACATTTAAAGTGTACAGTTTAGGGGCTAAACTCACAGCTGTCAAACCGTCACCAGGACTTCAGAGCACGGTCATCACCCCAAGGAGAGGTCACTCTCCATCCCCCCACCCCACCCCCAGGCAGCCAGGGGTCTGCTTTCTGTCTCGGTGGACTGGCCCGTTCTGGGAATTTCTTACCAGCAGGAATGCAAATGACGTGGCCTTTTTACACGTTCTTACACGTGTTCTTACGTGTTCTTAACGGGCTTCTTGCTTCTTACCCGTGGTTTCCAAGGCTCGTCCACGTCGTGGCAGGTGACTGCGCATCCTTCCTTTTATGGCTGAATCCTCGTCCCTTGTGTGGCTACAACCCGTCCTCCCGTTCTTCAGATCACGGCCGTTTGGGTTGTTTCCACCGCTCGGCTCCTGTGAATAGAGCCGCCGTGGACATTCACGCACGGGTTTCCATGTGGACGCGTTTTCCTTTCCCTGGCTGTACACCTAACACCGCCATTGCTGGGTCCTCTGGCCGTTCTACGTGGAGCTTTTCTGAAGAACCACCCAGCTCTTTCCCGCGCCGCTGCACCGCTTCACGTCCCCACAAGCCGTGCCGGGCTGTTCCAGTTTCTCAACATCCTCACCAGCACTTGGCATGGTCTGCCTTTGCAGCCGGCCTGCGGGCTCTGGACTGGCAGCTCGTCGTAGTGTTGATTCGCATCTCCCTGGGGACGGGTGATGTTGAGCCTCTTTTCGGGTCCTTGTCGACCATTTATACACTTTGCAGAAATGTCTGTCCGAGTCCTTCGGTATTTGAATTGGGTTGTTTCTTTGTTGTTGAAGTGTAGTAGTTCTTAATATTTTAGAGTCATTATTATCACACACTACGAGATACTTACACGAATTTAATCCCGTTCTATGAGTTGTCCTTTTCCCTCTCTCCGTACCGTCCTTTGATGCACAAAAAGCTTAAAACTTTTTATGAAGTCCAACTTACGGTTTTCTCTTTGGTCGCTCATATTTTGGGTACCATATTTTTTTTAAAAAATTGTCAAATCCAAGGTCATGAAGATTTACTCCTATGTTCTCTCCTAGAAGATGTCGAGTTAAACTCTTATATTTAGGTCTTTGATCCATTCTGGGTCCGTCTCTATTTGTGAAGTGAGGGAGGGGTCCGACCTCACTGTTTTGCATGTGGATAGACTGGGTCATGTTGAAAAGACTCCTTCCCCACACTGGATGATCTCAGTGCTCTGGTTGGAAAATCGGGGTATATAGAATATAGATATGGGGGTTTATTTCTAGACCCGTGACCCTTTTCTCTGGATCTGTCCTATACCAATACTACATTGTTTTGATCACTGTAATTTTATAGCAAGATGTCACATAGGAAAGGGTAATTACTCCCACTATCCTTTGTTTTGTTTTCAAGATTGTTTTGGCTCTTTGAGTTCCTTCAAAGAGGGACGTGGATGTCTTTCCATTTATTTAGATCCTCATTTTCTTTTAGGGACGTTTTATAGTTCTAGCATGGAAGTTTTTCACCACCTTGTTAAATTTACCCCTGGTATTTTGTTCTGTTGGATGCTCTTATTCGTGGAAATGGTTTCTTTGTTTCCTTTCTGCACTGGTTACTTCTGTGTGTGGATTTTGTATCCTGCAGCTTCGCTGAATGCATTTACTAGGTCTGACCAGTTTGGGGGATTCTTCAGGATTTCCCATATATGAGATGATGTCATTGGCAAATTGAGATGGTTTTAGCTATTCCTTTCCAATTTGAATGCTTCCCATCATTTCTTTTTCTTGGCTGATTTCTTGGGCTAGAACCTGTGGTACCATGTGGGCTAGAAGGAAGAGAGGTGGCTTTCTCACGTGGTGTCTGACCTTGAGAACACGGTCAGTCCTGGGACCGGCAGGAGTCACAAGGGAGGACTGTGCCCGAGCAGTGCTGGTGCCAGGAGGGAAACCACAGCCTTCTTGGTCTCCTGCAAGAGTGCCGGGGCATGTGGAGTCTGGGTCTGGATTTGGGAGTCCAAAAGTGACACCAGAGAAGCCAGCCCGGTTGGCCAGAGCGTCTCCTCCTCCCAGCAGTCCTGAGCCTGGCCTGCTCAGCCCCTTCCCTTCTGCAGAGTGCTCTGTCCCCAGCCCCTCACAAGTGCTTTTGTCCCTGCAGAAGAAGAGCCGAAACGAGACATATGGCGAAGGCAGCGGCGTGGAGATCTTGGAGAACCGGCCGTACACGGACGGCCCCGGAGGCTCGGGGCAGTACACACACAAGGTGTACCACGTCGGCATGCACATCCCCAGCTGGTTCCGCTCCATCCTCCCCAAGGCAGCCCTCAGGGTGGTCGAGGAGTCCTGGAACGCCTACCCCTACACCCGAACCAGGTGGGGCTTTCCCCACATCTGGAGCTGTGGGGCAGGGAAGGAACCCTGGGCGTGACCCCCTAGGCAGGCTCACCTTCCACACTCTGGGGAGCCCAGGCCCTGGGGGAGCTGAGCCTCTGTTCCAGGAGCCTCTGTCCTCAAGGATCGGCAGGAGAGGGGAGGGTCAACCTAGATACCTCACCACCTGCCCCGGGGAGGCTGGGAAGGCGTGAGGCAAGCGAGGGCCACCTGAGACCCGTTGGCTCGTGGGAGGGCTCAGGGAGTACAAACCCCTGTCAGTGATCCCCTGAGGGTGCAGGACCACGAACCCACCAGCTGGGAAGAACCATGGACCAAGGGTAGACCAGATGGCCCAGAGGGTCCTTCTCACCCTGTGACCTTCAGCACCTGTGACACTGTTTGATCAGATTCTACTCGGAACGGGGCTTTCTTCAGCTTCCCAAAGAAAGGGGGATCTTCACTCCGTGCCCCATCCTCTCCCGCCCATGTAGCTGAGTAGAACAGATGGGGCTGCTCCCAGCCCACAACTCTGTAGGTGGGGTCCCCCATGCGTCTCCTGAGGCTTCGTCCCCCCACCCCCAGGTGAGGACCTGGGGCTCGCTGCTGAGGTTACTTCTCTTCCCAGAGGCACTTTCCTCCTCTGAGCGCATCTCCAGCCGACAGAGGGGTTGTTGCCTTGTTGCCGGACCTGGTTGCTCGGGGGTGGGGATTTGGGACTTGGCATGTCACAGAGTGCTGGTCGGGATCCACAAGTATGTGGCGTGTCTGTGTGTGCCTCTGTCCCTACTGTGCCTTACACATGGGGACGATGGCCTCAGGGCTTCTGGCAACTTCCTGTGATGTCCCCCTCTTCCCCCCTAAACACATCCCCACCCCTACAGCCTGGCCTTGGCAGTTCTCAGGACCATGGAAAGGTTCCCCAGGTGGACAGGATGGACACATCTCAGCCACCCTTCCAGCCCTTTCTCCCTCTCCGGCCCGACGACCGGCCCTCCCACAGCACCCCAGCAAGCCACCGCTCCTGACGCAGGCTTTCCTTCCACACGCAGGTTCACTTGCCCCTTTGTGGAGAAATTCTCCATTGACATCGAAACCTTTTATAAAACGGACGCTGGAGAAAACCCGAACGTGTTCAGCCTGTCTGCTGTGGAGAAGAACCAGCTGACGATTGGTAACTACCCGAACAGCCCTCCCAGCCCCGGGAGGACCTGAGCCCCGTAGGGCCACTTCCTGGCTCTTCCCGCCCGTGTGACCCCTTAGTTCTGCCCCTGGTCTCCCGGCCTGGCCGGCTGCAGACTGGCCCCTGTCCCGGGCGGGGAGGTCAGAGTCCGGGCAAGCATGAGGACACCGGGAGGGGGCCAGGACCAGCCTCCTTGGCCCCACGTTCCTGACATGCACACCGAGGCTGGGGGCCTTTCCCACTCAAGCCCTTTCCCTCCATCCCTTCAGGGGGGCATCTCAGGCTGAACGCCGAGCCTGAGTGCCGTGGACACTGTGGGGGCTGTGTCTCCTTGATGGTGGACAGCCCCACGTGTTCAGCCTTCTTTAAGAGAGGCCAGAAATCAGGATTTGCCTGTGAAATCTTCCAGTTCCTAGATAAACGTATGCAGGCCACACAAACCACACCTGTGGGCCCCCGGCAGCCTCCGCAGCCACTGGGCCCCAGAGTGAGCCCAGGGAGCGGGGGAGGGGCTGCAGGCGGGTGGGGGACCCTCATGGGAGAGGTGGCTGCCAGCGCCCGGGACCACACTCTCAGGAAGCCTCTGATGGGCACAAAGGCTTTTCCTGGGGAGCCCTCATCCCACCCCCTCCCTCCTGCTGGAGTTTTCGGGCCCCCCTCGGGTTTGAGAGCGATAGGATTCTGCCTGGGCTCCTGCAACCAAGGACCAGAGTGAGGGCAAAACCCAGAGGCTCACTGTCTCACAGTCTGGAGGCCAGAAGTGGCAGCAGGTGGCAGCAGGCTTGTCTCCTCCTGGGATCACTGAGGCAGACTCTGTTCTAGGCCCTGCCCCTAGCTTCTGGCGCCTGCTGGTGATCTCTGGCATTCCTTGCCTTGGAAACTCATCACCCCAATCTCTCCCTCATCTTCACATGTGGTTCTCCCTGTGTGTGCTTGTCTAGGTCCGAAATTCCCGTTTTTATAAGCGTGTTAGTCATAGTGGAGGACGGCCTCCTACCCTAATGACCTCATTTTAATTTGATTACATTTTTAAAGGCCTCATCTTCAAATAAGGTCACAGTCTGAGGCACTGGGGGGTCAGGACTCCAACATATGTATTGGGGGGGCAGGTGGGACACATTCTACGCACAACAGGAGGGACGGACCCAGCATGACACAGGCCCTCCGCCATCCCTGGGCCAGCCAGGCTCAGAAACGGCCTGAGCTCTGTGGGCTCCCTCCAGAGGCCACCTACCGTGGCTCCTAAGTCTCTGAGATATGACTCATTCACACCCCAGCCCTCCCCTTGGTGGCCTTTGCCTGCCCACACCGGCCGCGCATGTGGTCTGCTCCTAGAAGGATCTCTGTCCCCGCCGAATGCTGCTGCCCTTGGGTGCACTCCTGAGCCCTTGCTGGTTTCGGTAGATCCCTCGTCTGTGTCTGCAAGCCACAGCATGGATCCAGGCGGGCACGTGGGGGAGACAAGACAGCCAGAGCCTGGCCAGGGCCCGGCCCCCCAGGTGCCATCATCCCCACACATCCGGGAAAGGGGCTCTCTGAGCCACAAACTCTGTGCTGGGATCTGGATGCCCCAAGTATGTACCCAGCCCTGAGTAACCCACGCACACCTTGGGAGGGACACAGCAGGAGGAAGAAGCATGTGACAAGAGGTGGTATGGCCCAGGTCCTTCCCAGAGTTGCTGCTACTCCCCTTGGCCCCACACCCCACACCCAGCCAGGTTCCAACAGCCCCAAGTCCACTTTCCCAGCACCCAGCCCTGTGCCCTCCACTCCCCACTCAGAACCAGCTGAGGTCTGACACCTCTTGCCGGGCTCCTCCTTTCTGATTGAAGAGGGCTTCCTAGTAGGCCAGCCTGCCTTGAAGCCACAGTGGAAATACAAGTAGAATACGGTGCCCCTTCCCCCTCAGGGTACTGCGGGGTGCCCAGCCTGGTAAGAGAAGCTTGCAGCCCCGTCCCCTCCCCGCACACACACTCGGTGGCTCCCCAGACTCTCCCATCCCGTGCTGTGGGGCCTTCCTGGCTTCACTGCTCCACTCCTGGAGCTGAAATGCCACCTTTCCTGAGAAGCTCTTCCTGGCCTTCTTTTCCGTTTGTTGCTCCCCACCACCACCGCAGTCCTATCCCACGTCCCCTGTGGAGATTCATCTGTCCGTGCCTCCTCAGCTCATCACCTGACTTATCTATGTAGAGGCAGAGAAGGATGCAGGCCCCGAGGTCAGGGGAGCCCAAGGTCAGAGTGGCCCAGAGCAGCAGCCCCCATCCCATGTCCGACCCTACGGCATATGAGGCCCAGAGGCCTGGGAGGCTTTGGGGGAGGCGGGGACACAGGGAGGGAACCTAGCAGGGAGGGGTGGGTGGAGGTGGGGCAGAAGAGGCCACTTGCAGGCTCTCCCCACAGATTTCATCGACATCGTCAAGGACCCTGTCCCCCCCAACGAGTATAAGACAGAAGAGGACCCCAAGCTGTTCCACTCGATCAAGACACAGCGGGGGCCCCTCTCTGACAACTGGATTGAGGAGTACAAGCAGCAGGTGTTCCCCATCATGTGTGCCTACAAGCTCTGCAAGGTGGAGTTCCGCTACTGGGGCATGCAGTCCAAGATCGAGAGGTTCATCCACGACACCGGTGAGCCCGCCCGGGTCTGCCGCCCTTCGCGTCTGGCCGTGACTCGACGTTCCCCTCTTACTCCCGAAAGACGACCCAGAGCCCATGTGCAGCTTCCCTTGAGGTTTACATGGCCACCTGCCGAGTGCCTAGATGTGACAGGCAGTGTACGTTGGTTGTCCTCTTAAGAAGCCCCAAACATTTTTAAGTTTTTAAGTTAAGTTTTTTTTAAGTTTTTAAACTTAACATTTACATTAACATTAAACTTAACATTAAACATTTTTAAGTTTTAAGTTAAGTCCCAACGCTCCGGACAGGCTTGTGTTTGTGGCATCTAGTGCCAACCCCCTGGGTGGGGAGACTGGCTCCCTACTGCTGACCCACTTCCCCCGTGGACTAGATGTCACGGGGGGGACACCCAGGTGCCCTCACACCATGGAGCCCGGCCTGGAGCAGGTACCCAGGGAACAGGTGGGCCACTGGGCTCAACCTGGGCCTCCTCTCTCCCCAGCACCCTCAGCTCCCTACTTGCCCCCCGCCCCCCAGTCATGGCATGAGGTCAGTGCCAAGGGCCTAGCCCCGCCTAAGCCTCGTGATCTAGAAGTGGCATCTGGGCAGATACATTTTGACTCCCAGAACCAGGGTTTTGGTTTCGATGTGAGCAGAACCACACCCCTGAGAGTATGTGTCACGTGTGTCCTGTTAGCTCACAATGACTGATGACGATAGTCACGTAACCCCTGCTGGCAGAGGAGGAAGCAGAGAAGCAGAGACCCCCGCCCCGCTCCTGCAGCAGCGGGGCAGGGCCTTGTCCGCAGATGGTCTCTTCAGTGTGGGACCCAAGGGTGCCATGCCTGAGGCCATGGCCCAGCACTTGGGGGTCAGAGACAGTCCTGGCTGAAAGAGGGCACCCTCCAGGGAGCAGAGGGTGGAGGGATTTAGGAAGGACTGCGGGCCGGGTAGGCAGAGTGCCCTGAGCCAGGAGGAAGGGTCACAGAGACCCTTGGAAAGCCGCTCCACTTTCTCTAGGAAAGTGGAAGATACATGCCCCAAGGCCTGGTGACATCCCTCCCAGGTTTGCCCCCAAGAGAAACTCTTGTACACGTTCCGGAATGTTCAGAGCAGCAGATCTGTAAAAGCTAAGTGGACAGACAGTGAAAGTGAGCCAAAGGCCCAAGGGCAGAAGAAGGAAGAAACAAAATGGTATTGCAAACAAGTATATACCAGACAGCAACAAACCTGAAACCCACCCCCAAAAAACCCCCCGCAGGTGTCAGGAAAAGACATGGCCGCGTGACACGTCCATGTAAACGTCAGCAACACGCACACCAGCCCGAAGGGTCATGCGGAAAATCGCATGTGCGGGCTGCAGCCGGAGAGGAAAGTCAGCGACACACAGAGCTGAGGCTGGTTGGGGCGGGAGGAGAGGGTGTCCAGGAGGGCCATCCCAGGGCTCCCTGCTGCCGGTCGCGGCTGTTCCCTCACAGGTCGGCATGGGTAGGGATGATGCTCTTTTTCTTCTTAATGTTTTCCTAGTGAGCTTTATCAAGGCCTAATTTTGCATTACCATACACTTCACCCCTTGCAAGAGGACAGTTCTATAAGTGGCGGTATATTCAGTCGTGCACACGGTTCTAGAACATTCCGTCACCCCAGTCTTTTGTTCATGTTCACAGTCACCCCCACGCCCACCCCCAGCCCCAGGCAACCCCCCTCTGCCTTCTGTCCCTAAAGTTCTTTTATTAGTCTTTATACCTTGAAAGCAATCTCATTTTCGTTATTTGGCTTGCCTGGTATAGTCTTCTACGTCTTAATCTTATTTTGTATCTTATTTTATGTGTATATATGCTCTATTTGTGAGAAAAGACCAACCCATTTTGCACGGGCACTTGATTTCCATGTGAAAATTCGATAGCAAAAGTGTACTAGACACTGAGACAGATGGTGAGGGAGGCCTCCCTCCAGTGCCCCCTGGGGCAGGAATCCCCCCAAAATTCAGCTTGGCTTGTGAGCAGCCACTTTCCCTCACGAGGCCCCTTTGCTCCAATTATAGAACCTCATGAGGCCATCTGTGAGTCAGACCCCTCATTTGCAGATGGGGAAACTGAAGCATGGCGGGGGGAGTGATTTGCCCACAGTCACACAGTGGGTATAACCTCAGGTGCCTCCCGGCCCCACGCCCAGCCCTGGGACCTAACGCTGCCCCTCTCTCCTATCTCTCCTCTCTCCCTACCCCCCACCCCCCCAACCGCCGCATGGGGGCAGGCCTGCGGAAGGTGATGGTGAGGGCCCACAGGCAGGCCTGGTGCTGGCAGGACGAGTGGTATGGGCTGAACATGGAGAACATCCGGGAGCTGGAGAAGGAGGTGCAGCTCATGCTGTCCCGCAAGATGGCCCAGTTCAGCGAAGATGGCGAGGAGGCTGCAGAGCTGGCCGAGGACGAGGCCAGTCAGGCCCAGCTGCCCGGGGATGCCCCCCAGCCCAGCAGCGGCAGCGGTGGGGAGCCGCTGGCAGGCCGGGGCCTCAAGAAACAGTGGTCCACGTCCTCCAAGTCCTCACGGTCCTCCAAGCGGGGAGGTGAGCCCTGGGGCACGTAGCACCACCTTTCTCCAGGCGGGGGGTGGGGGGGTGTCTCTGCCTTCCCCGAGTGCACCCCAGGGACAACCCTCACCGCAGTCCATGGCAGCCAGTTGCTGCCACTGCCAGATAATTCTGACTCCAGACAGGGACTCTTGCTTCCCAACCTTGTAGGCCACACCGGTGGGGAGTCAGAACCATTCCTTGCCAGCAGCCCCGCAGCTCAGAGTGTGCCCAGGCTGCCTCCCCCCTGCAGCAGGTGCCCCCAGACGCCCCTACAAGGGCTGCGAGGACTACAGCTCTGAGCAGCCGGGGTCCCCAGCATGGCCAGGATGGGTCTCTGCTCCTGTGGTAGGAGCCAGGCTGAAGAAGCCTGAAGAACCGTTAGAGCCTGAGAAAGACCCTTCCCGGGGTGAGGACGGTTTGGAAAAACCAGGGTATCCTGTTTACCCTGGAGCCAGGAGTCTCCGCTCAAACCCAGCGTCCCCACACCAGGCTGGCCTGTGTCTGTGCCGAGGGGCTCTGTGGATGTCCATACCATACCTTTTATGTCGCTCACCTCCCGAGAGAGCCCCACAGCCCTACCTGCTCTGCTGCAGGAGGATTTCAGGGGCTCCCCAACCCCAGGCAGACCGCTCTCGAGAGCACAGGAGTGGACCGTGGCCCACGTGTCGGCAGGTCCCAGCCTTAACCCCAGTACCCTCCCAGTTCCTGGTCCTCCCTGGGACATAGCTGCTTTGTGCCAGGCGGGCTGGGAGGGACCTTCTTGAAAGTTCCAGGAGCTTCCGCCCCTCCATTGTCCCTTCTCCCCTGAGCCCTCCTAGCCCTGCTCTGGCACCACCTCCTCTGTCCCGCACCCCTGCCCCCCTGCCCCCCTGCCCCCACTCAGCTGGCTGGTGGGTCAGCCTGCGGTTTTGCCTTCCAGCCAGCCCCTCCCGCCACAGCATCTCTGAGTGGAGAATGCAGAGTATTGCCCGGGACTCCGACGAGAGCTCAGATGACGAGTATTTCGACGCTCATGGTAGGTGGCTCTTCCTCAGGAGGCAGGAGAGAGGAGCTGAGAGGGCCTGGGCAGAGGGGGAGATGAAATCACCAGGAGGCGGGGCCACTACCAGGGTGTAGGATGGATTGACATGCAGACAGGGGCTTTGTGCCACCTGTGAGTTTCTTTCCAGAAGAATCTTTACAGAAGCATGGCCTCTTACAGTTGTCCACATCTCTGTAACGACCTTGTTTTCTTCTTGGTTAAATGGATGTCCAGTTCCTGTAGAAACCGTAGCAAACGCAAACCAGCAGGAAACAGGCGAAATGCCCATTTTCCCACCCATCCCCAAATAAACACGGTGACCATACAGCCTCCTGAATCCCCTACCTTTGCTGGGGAGATGGGGGTACCGTTGACCCTCGAACAGCATGGGTTTGCACACGGCGCAGGTCCACGTATGCGTGGATTTTTTCGGATAAGTACCGTACTGTAAATGTATTTTCCTTTCTTTATGATTTTCTTAATGACGTTGTGTTTTCTGTAGCTTATTTTGTTGTAAGAATACGGTATATTGTGTACACGACATACAAAATCCGTGTTAACTGAGTCTTTATGTTATCGGTTTGGCTTCTGGTCAACATAGGCTATAAATAGCTAAGTTTCTGGGGAATCAAGTTTGATGTGGATTTTCGACTGGGGGCAGGGGCCAGGGGATGAGGGGCCGGTGCCCCAGCCCCCGTGTTGTTCAAGTAGTTTCGTGCTACTTCACTAAAACACTCACTTGCTTCCCACCTTGGCCCTTCCTCTCCACCTGCAGACAGGTCTGTGGAGACAGGATTCCAGCTTGTCTACAAGGCGGGACACAGGCTCGGAGGGGGACAGGGACTTGCCCACAGACACTAAGCAGGACCTAGGCAGACTGCAGGGCTGGGGGAGGGGGCCGGTGCCCACCAGGACAGCCACCTCCCACCCGGCGGCACCCCAGGCTGAAGTCCTCAGAGAAGCAGAAACGAGGCTGTCTGTGTGGATGTTCAAACAGTCCTGAATGTCAGCTGACGGGCGAGACGAAACGCGGTCCGTCCGTCCAGTGAAACAGGATTTAGTCGTTTAGAACGGACTGAGCCACGGACCCCTGCCAGTCCTGGCAATATGGCAGTAGAGTACTCGGTGAAAGAAGCCAGACACAAAAGACCCCATGTCGTATGATTCCGTTCTGTGGAATGTCCAGGACCGGCCCATCCATAGATACGGGAAGTGGATCCGTGGCCTCCAGGGGCTGGGGAGGGGGACAGGGAGCCACTGCCGGCGGGTGCAAGGTTTCCATTCGGGGAGATGGAGATGCTCCGGAACCAGCATTGGGAACGAACTGAAGGCTGCCTTCAAGTGGTTTAAGTGGCGAATTTTATGTTATAGGAACATTATCACGGTTTTTAGAAAAGGTCAGGCTGAAGCCCCATGGGTGTCGGTCTGGTGTTCATCCTGCTAAGGAAGGGGGGGTGGAAGCGATCTCGGAGGCATCCACGGGCCAGAGAGCCGCAGGAGCCCCTGGAGTGGCCACAGCGAGGCCCCGCACCTCCCAGCCAGGCCTCCTCACGCCCCTCGGGCCATGCCCTCCAGTGGGTGCCCAAGCCCTGCTCTCTCCTCCCCAGAGGACCTGTCCGACTCAGAGGAAATATTCCCCAAGGACATCACCAAGTGGAACTCCAATGACCTCATGGACAAAATCGAAAGCCCTGAGCCGGAGGATACACAGGGTACCCGAGTTGGGGGCGGTGGGGTGCTTCAGGATCTGGGGAGGGGGCTGCAGGGGCCAGGCCCCTCCTCTCCGACCCAGCTGCTATGCGGTACTGGGCATCCGAGGGCCCCCCTTGTCAGGGTCACTGTGTCTGTCCCGTGGGCCTGGGGCTGCCCCTCGGCTCATAGCTCCCTGCTTCTGTGTTGCAGACGGTCTCTACCGCCAGAGCGCCCCTGAATTCAGGGTGGCCTCCAGCGTGGAGCAGCTGAACATCATCGAGGTGGGTGCCTGGGGGTGGGGCAGAGGGCCAGGGGCTGTGCTGCCCATGGCCCCCAGGGCTGCAGGGGGAGGGGGCTGAGCTCAAAGGACGGTTCCCATGGGGCCGTAGAGGCAGACCTTGGCGCCCACCGCCTCGCGTCCTCACTGGCCTAGGCGCCATCACAGAGAGGCCTGGGGGCTCCTTTACTCCCTGCCCTGACGTCCTTGAGAACCAAGAAGGACTGCAGACAGCCCCCAAAGAAGGCCTTGACCCAGCTCCACCCACGGAAAGTGAAAGGAGAAACTTGCAAATTCCAGACCAAAAAAAAGATGTTCACCTTGTACCCAGCCTTTCCGCATTTGCTGAAGAAAATAAGATGGAAGGGGGGGATGCAAAAGCCGTCTAGGCAGAAGTGAGTGGTGGCCGCCCCGCTGGGGCCTCACGGGGCCCTCA
The DNA here is from genome assembly GCA_003697995.1 of Taxidea taxus jeffersonii. Classification (NCBI taxonomy): domain Eukaryota; kingdom Metazoa; phylum Chordata; class Mammalia; order Carnivora; family Mustelidae; genus Taxidea; species Taxidea taxus. The sequence goes on along the minus strand of ML104052.1, from coordinate 75,618 downwards.
GTGTCCAATAAAGCTGTCTTGGCAGAGCGCCTGTGTCCGCTTCGGGGGTTCTTTGCACGGGGCTCAGGCCCCTTCTCCTCCTCCAGCCGTGGGTGGTCAGAGCTGTTTGCACTGGGGCTGGAGCCAGGGCCGAGCGGGGCTGTCCATGCTGTGGTCCCCACACGGCTCTCGCCTCGCGCTGCCCAGGGTGGAGACAGCACCTCCGGGAACTCGGGAGCCCTGAGGAGCTTGCACCAGCTGCCAGGGAGGAGAAGCAGCGTCCACACCGCCCTCCCCGACTTGGGGTTTTCTACTCTGGGGTCCAGGGTCAACGTGGGCTTTTCTAGAAGGCAAAGTGGGACGAGGGGAGTTGATTTCCAGTAGCCGGTTAACGGCAAGATAAAGCATACGGAGCCCCCTCCCCACCTAGGGCGCACACAGCTCTGACGGCCCTCAGGAGGGGCAGAAGGGGCCTTGGGCTCTAGATCTGGCTCGGGACGTGCGTGGGAACCCAGTACCCGGTTCTGGGCACGGCCATCCAGAGTCAGAGCCCTTTGCTTGCAATAGCCCCCAAACCGGAGCCTCCCCTACCCAGCCTTGGACGGGGGTACGGCTTTATGAAGACACTGAAAGGGACCCCCTGGCTCTCCAGAGCTGGGGCCATGGCTCCCAGGCCCACTGCTGCATTGTATCTCCCACAGGGTCTGTTCCTACAGGGTTTGAGTAGAGTCTTGGGTGGGGTGTGCCCTGGGATTAGGCACGTACGGGAGTAGAGCCGTGTCTCTAATTGGCTTCCAGGAGTCCCCGAACAGTCCCAGCCTCCAGTGCTGGGTCCCAGGAGATAGGCACAGGCCTCTCACTGCCCACCCTTGCCCGTCCCGGGTTTCTGAAGAACCCGGATTCCACCTGGATTCCACCTCCCTAAGTGGGTGATGGTGAGGCTGCCCTGAGACATTCCTTCCTTGAGCCCCTGGCTTGGCCTGTTGATAAGCCCTTGAGACAATGTGGTAGCTCCTCCCAGCTGCCGGTCCGGGGGGCTGGGGGTCCCACCCTGCCCTGCCCGGGCTGTGAATTCATTCCTGCCCAGGCCGGCCAGCGGTGGTCAGCCCTCTTGTGCGGACAAGATCATTCCCAGGCTCTGCCAGGTCTGTGATCCTGCCCAGACCCCCGTTGCCCACAACTGGCCAGTGACCGGCCTCATCCCAGTCTTGCCTTGGTTCCAGACCCTGTACTGCCCACCAGCCTGCCTTCCTTGTTCACTGCTCCGTGGCTCCTGGACTGGCCTGTTCCCTTGTGTTTCCCGGCAGCCTCACCAGCCCCTGGGTCCAGACCCTGTTCTGCCCACTCCCCACCTAGGCTCTGTGTTGACACTTGGGTCTCATTGCTGCCCCTGCCTGCACGCCATCCTGTGGCCCAGTTCAGGGCCATTTGTCCCCACATGGACCTTCCAGATGGTTTTGGTCCCCTCCTTGTCCCCCACACGCCTGGACATAATACAGACATGGCACATACTCTCCAGTGGCCTCTCTTGGGCCATGGTCCTAGCTCTGAGAGTCACACACCAGAAGTTAAGGTAGAGAAAGGCTCCTGGGGATGCAGCCACGGCCGCGGTTGGCAGGACAACACTGAATCAGTGGCAGAAACTCTGGGTTCTGGGGCAGCTTGGCACTGATGTGCTGTGTGACATTGGACAAGTCTCTCAGTCTCTCTGGGCCACGCCCACCTCAGCTATAGATAGAATAGACCCTGTGCAAATGTGTACAAGTCTCAGGTCTCACTGTGACCTCACATGCAGTAGGGGGTGGGATCCTTAACCCCTCCTGAATTAGGGGGGCTCAGATAGGCACACCTACTTTCCCTCCCTGCTCTAAGATGCTTGGAGACCTTGGTCTTAGAGTCCGGGAACAGCAGCACAGGGAACAGAAGGGAAGCCCCGTATAGATGGGGGGTGAGCTCAGAGCTGCAGGTCCTGTGCCCAGTATCACCGCCTGCCCAGGCTGAGGCTGCCCTGGGGTGCAGACATATAGAGGGCAGGCGGGCCCCAGAGCCCCACATAGAGCACCCTTGAATTCAGGGTGGCCTCCAGTGGGAAGCTGAACATCACCAAGGTGGGTGCGCAGGCGGGCAGAGGGCCCCCTCGCCAAGGCTGGAAACTGCTGCCTCGGCCCTTGATGGAAAGTGGAAACTGAGTGGGGGGAGCAGAGCTGCTTGTGGGGACGGAGAGGGACCATCTTGGCCTCCCCAGGGGAAGGGGTTGAGGTGGCCCACACCAGGCCCTGTAGCTGAGGAACTGAACTGGGACTTCAGAGAGGGAGCATTGGGTCAGATCGCCTCTGCCCCGGGGTGACACGGGCCCAGCAAGAAGCTGAGTCCCCCGGGGAGTTGACGCCCCACCAACCCACGCAGGACGAGGTCAGCCCACCCCTGGCCGCGCCGGCCTCCAAGATCCACGTGCTGCTGCTGGTGCTGCACGGAGGCACTATCCTGGACACGGGCGCTGGGGACCCCAGCTCCAAGCAGGGTGACGCCAACACCATCGCCACCGTGTTCGACACCGTCATGCGTGTGCACTACCCCAGCGCCCTGGGCCGCCTTGCCATCCGCCTGGTGCCCTGCCCGCCCATCTGCTCGGATGCCTTTGCCCTCGTCTCCAAGTGAGTGCCTGGGACCCAGACCACCTACCCCAAAGCACCTGGCCCCAGGGTCAGGCTGCTCCCACAGCCTCAGGAACCCCGTCTAGATGTCCACACTTACCATCCAACTCACTCTCCAGAGGTGACAAAACCTATGCAGATGGTTGGGCTTACAGAGGAGGGGCCCCAGGCCCAAGACTGAGCCTCAGTTTCTCTATCTGAGGTGTGGGCTGTTGACCTGCCCCTGAGATGCAAGGCTTTACTCCCCAGCTCTGTTACCCAGCCTTCCAGGGCCCGGCCCAGAAGCAACCCCATGAGGTTGGCCCCGTCACAGCTGAGGCTCTCCAGTGGCGGGCCTGCTGCCCTGTCAGGGAGGGGCTTCTGGGGCTAAGCTGAGCCACCGGCTCTCTCCTGACCGGGCCCCCTCCCCCAGCCTTAGCCCCTACAGCCACGATGAAGGCTGTCTGTCCAGTAGCCAGGACCACATCCCCCTGGCTGCCCTGCCCCTGCTGGCCACCTCCTCACCCCAGTACCAGGAGGCGATCGCCGCAGTGATCCAGCGGGCCAACCTTGCCTATGGGGACTTCATCAAGTCCCAGGAGGGCATGACCTTCAATGGGCAGGTAAGTGGTGGGGTGGGAAAAGGGCAGACAAGCCCCACGGGGTCAGGGGGGATGCCCCCCCCAGATGGGCCCCAGCAAGCAGGGCAAGCACTCAGCCTCCAGAGCCTCTCCACCTCCAGGTCTGCCTGATTGGGGACTGCGTCGGGGGCATCTTGGCGTTCGATGCCTTGTGCCAGGGCAACCAGCCGGTGTCTGAGAGTCAGAGCAGCAGCCGCCGGGGCAGCGTGGCCAGCATGCAGGTACCACGCCCACTGCCCCCACAGTGGGGTATCTTCGGCACCAACCTGCTAGCCCCACACCTCCCCCGGGCCCGAGGGAGCAAGAGAAGGGTGGAGGTTGTCAGCGCAGGTACCCAGAGCCGACGGGGTGCGTGCACGGGGCCGGTGAGCTGCTGCGGTGGGACCGAGCCTGGAGTCCATGAGGCTTCAGCGGGCCGTGGAGCAGGGTCTGCACCGTAGGGAGCAAGGGTCTGGCCCCAGGAGATGCAGTGGGCAGCCCCTCTGAGCATCCCAGCAGGAGGGGATCTGAGGTCCCTCTGCCACTGAGCAGCACATGGTCTGGGTGGGAGGGGGCTGTGCAAGGCTGCGAGGTTGGTGAGAGGTCTCAAAGACCCAGGTGGCCAGATCAGGCAGGAATGGAAGCTGTTGGGACTCAGCCAGGAGGCTGGGGGACAGTGGGGCAACCGGGGGACAGGGCTTTCCCCTCCCTGGCATGGGTGAGAGGCCACCTGGGCAGGGGGCAGTGGGCCTGGAGTCGGGAGGGAGAAGACCGAAGCCAGGCCCAGGTCAGGGGCCACCGGTATCGGTGAACCTGCATGGGGCTGTTCCAGGACACTGACCTGCTGTCCCCCGGCACCCTGGTCAATGCGGCCCAGGGCAGCAGCGGCGGCCTGGAGAGCAGTCGGCACCTGAGCCGCAGCAACGTCGATCTCCCCCGAAGCAATGGTGTCGAAGACCCCAAGAGGCAGCTGCCCCGAAAGAGGAGTGACTCGTCCACCTACGAGCTGGACACCATCCAGCAGCACCAGGCCTTCCTGTCCAGGTGCATGGGGCGAGCGGGGCCCCCAGGTCCAACCCTGAGGCCCGTGGCCAGGGGAGGAGGGGGACCCCGAGAGAGAGGGATGCTTCAGAATTGGGGACAAACCTTGAGGGTCGACTTGAGGGTAGTGGGATACCCGGGCTGGGCCCACGGCTCTTTGGTCAGGAGAAGGTGGCCTGTTGGGTGCCACTGGGGTCTTGTACACACCGAGGGCCATCTTGAGCCCAAGGGAGCAGCTTGTCCAGGGGGTGGGGCAGAGTTGGGGAGCAGAACCCATCAGGGACATCTATTCTAAAGGCCTTGGCACCGAAGAGAGATTGGGACTGGCTGTCTCCAGAGGTGTCCCAGCAGGTACTGGGCAGCCACATCTGCAGGACAGCTCAGGGGCCGAGCCTCGTGTGGGCCTGATGACCCCTGGGGGGCTTCCTTTGGGATGCTGAGGGCAAGCCAGTGCCGAGGAGGGGTATGGTGTGACCTCACGAGGCCCCCATCTGCAGCCTCCATGCCAGTGTGCTGAGGAACGAGCCCAGCTCCCGCCGTTCGAGCAGCTCCACCATGCTGGACGGCACAGGGGCTGTGGGGAAGTTCGACTTTGAGATTGCAGACCTTTTCCTCTTCGGGTGCCCGCTGGGGCTCGTCCTGGCCCTGAGGAAGACTGTCATCCCTGCCCTGGATGGTGAGAGCTCTGCAGGGGCAGGACAGGGCAGGGGGGTATATGAACTGGGTGGAGGGTCTCAGTGGACCCTTACCACAAGGCCATGGCCACATTCCAGGCCCCTTCCTGCATCAGCCTCACTTCTGCCCTTCCGAGCACAGGCTCGCTGCCCTCCTTGGCTTCTATTCCAGCAGCTCAGACTCTGGCCCTGATCTCGTGGCTGCTGCTCTTCTGATTCATCTTCCAAGCACCTCTGGGAGCTGAGGTCCAGAAGGGAAGGGCTGCTCTGGTATCAGATGGACATAGACCCAGTCTCCCAGGTCCAAAGTCTTCCCAGAAGGAAGAGCTGGGAAGCCAGGCGCCCCCAAATCCTCCCGGTGCCTGGCTTCTCAGTCCCAGAAGGGCTGTGGCCATGCTGCCCCAGAGACCCTCATCAAGGCCACAGGGACATCGGGGTGTGACATGCCGCTGAGCAGCCTGTTAGAGCAGCAGTCCATGCGAGGTGCCCCAGGATCAGCCAGTGTGGCCCAGGGAGCCCCGATGTCCTTACAGGGGCCGTGCAGGGCCTGTTACATCCCCAGGTTACAGAGCGAGAAACCAAGACTCAGAGAGGCGTGGACACTTGCCCAAGAGCAAGTCAGAGGTGGCTTGTATAGAAGCAGAGACTTAGGGACAGTGATGTCCGGCAACATCATCTGTAATCACGAGACACCAGAACGGCTGTAAACGGGCCTCGGAGAGCCGCTGGTTGGCTAAATCCCAGCCCGGCCCACCACGGAGGACACCCAGGGCCCAAGATGGGTCGGCAGAACTTGCAGGGCTGAAATGAAGGACTCACACATTTTTGTGTTCGTGAGGGAGGAGGGGAGGTTCAGAAGTATGGCACCAGTTCCTCCGTGTGTTTAAAGGTGAGACGTCTACTACTGCTCCTTACGCTGAGGGTGCCCGGTCCCCCAGCAGCCATGACCCGCTCGGAGAGCAGCCCCATCGCACAGCCTGCGGCCCCACCTGCTTGGTTTAAAGCAGATTTGGTTAATAAACAGACATAAGCCAAGTCAGAGGCGCTTTCGGAGGCTCTCCCCCCCTCTCCCCTTCCCCCCATAGACCCCGCCTCCTCAGGGCTCTGCCATCCCCCCCCCCCCCCCCCACTCCCGCCCCCAGTCTTCCAGCTGCGGCCAGCCTGCCAGCAAGTCTACAACCTCTTCCACCCCGCGGACCCCTCCGCCTCCCGCCTGGAGCCGCTGCTGGAGCGCAGATTCCACGCCTTGCCCCCATTCAGCATCCCTCGCTACCAGCGCTACCCGCTGGGGGACGGCTGCTCCACGCTGCTGGGTGAGAGGCCCCGGGGTGGGGCTCAGAGTGGGGGGTGTTGGGGAGCCCCGGGGCCCCTGCTGGGCTGGAAGGGGCAGTGAGCTCCGCTGGGAAGCTGAGTGCCCGGTGTGGGTCCGGGATGCATCAGCCAAGGGGGTCAGGGCCTCACCCCAGGTGCGGGAGTTGGGGGCAGCCTGGGATGAGGATCCCCTCCCCTGCCCAAGGCAGAGCTCTGTGAGGACCCATCATGACGATGGGTGGTGACCTGGTTCAGAGCAGGGTACTTGTGTGAGGGCTGCTGCCCATCGCCCACTCTTGGCCCTTCCCAGGAAGCCCCCATCCCCACCCCCTGCGCTCGAGTGTGTCCTGGAGCTCTGTCATGTCCTGGTCCTCAAGGAGCCCCCGTGTCTGTGTCGGAGGAGCGTGTCTGGACTGCCCACGCGAGTGTCTGTTCTTGTCCTCTGTTCTCTCCCGTCTGCCTCCAGTCGAGACAGTGCAGAGAACCCCCGAGCTGGTCCTGGAGGGTGGGCCCCTGGCCCCTCTCCCCCCAGGGGACGGCTTCCTGGAAACCAGTATCCCCGTTCCCGCGCTCACCTGGCAAGACGGGCCCCGTCCGAGCCCGGGCTGTGCTGAGTGTGTGTAACACCCCGTTCGTGGGGGCGTCTGCTTCGCTGGCTGACTGCTGGTCCTCAGGGACTTCCCATGCCCTCCTTGGCCACTTGGAGTCTGTGGGACAGTGGTGTCCCATGGAGACCAGACAGGACACGTCCTAGGGATCAGGCCTTCTGCACCTCCCTCTGTACACCGAGAGCCCAGGAGCTCAGAGGGTGGAGCGGCTGTCCTGGGGTCACCTAGCACAGGTGTGAGTCCAAAGGCTCCATCTCCCATTTGTGAGGCTGGGGGCGGCGGCTAGGAGAGGGGGTGAGGCCTCAACCCTCATCGCACCTGCTCCCCTAGAGAAGCTTCCCGTTCCCGAGGGGTTGATCCAGACTCCCGCTCCTTCCCTGCCTGAGGGCGTCCAGGCCCCTCATGTACCCACCCGCACAGGGTCCTCTAGCCGGGCCCCCACTCTCCCTGCTCTGCCCTGTCCGGGGTGAACCCTCGGCACCCACTTTGTCCCCAGACACCCATTCCAGACTGGTTCAGTATGGGACGTGCAGGGAGGGGCTTGCCTCGTCCTTAGTGCCCAGCCCTGGGCATCCCCCAGAGACCGCTTCAGGCCCTCCTGTTAGCACCGCCAAACCCAGCTACAACGCCCTGTGGGTCAGGCCTGCGAGGCAGAGCCCAGGAGGCTGGGAGGGTTAGGAGATCAGGAGCTGTGTGCTGGGTCAGATGGGTGGCCAGGGGGGGCATGAGCCTGGCCGCCTTGCCTCCTGCCTACTGTGTCTGTGTCAGTCTGTCTGTCCATCCCTGCCTCAGCCCTCCCTTCTCTCCCACCTCAGCTCTGTGCCCTGCCCTCTTGGCCCCGAGCAGGCAGGCCCCGGGCATGCTTGGTCCCCCCTCACTGCCGGCTGTGCTCAGATGCCACTGCTCGCCTGCAGCTGGAGGGGTCGGCCGCGGCTCCAGCCCACCCTGCCCGGGGCACGCTGGGCCCTACCTCCTGCTGCTCAGGGGGCCGGGGGGCTGGGCTGGGGACCCTCTCTTACCCACTGGTCTCCGGTTCCTGTCTACCTGCAGCAGACGCACTCCAGACCCACAACACAGTCTTTCAGGAGCATGCGGCCCCCTCCTCGCCAGGCACGGCGCCCGCCACCCGGGGCTTCCGCCGAGCCAGTGAGATCAGCATTGCCAGCCAGGTGTCGGGCATGGCCGAGAGCTACACAGCGTCCAGCATTGCGCAGAGTGAGTGCTGCGGTGGCCTGCCCTCCCTGCACCCTCCCCTCTGTCTTAGCAGGGGGTCTGCACGACCCCACCCCCCGCCAGCCCCGGGATGGGTGGCCGGGTCCGGAGACAGCTGGGGAAGGCATTACTGGCAAGACGTGGCTAGTGACCGGGGTACTGCTCGACACCCACAACGGCCCCAAATGTCCAGAGAGGACGCAGGAGGGAGGGACTGTTCGAAGGGGTGGCCCAGCAGGGCCAAGTCCAGGCAGGAGGCGATGGGCCTGGGAGGAGAGGTCCTAGCCCCCGCGCAGGGGTTGGAGGAACGGGGAGGTTCTCCTTGAGGAGGAAGCTGTGGGCTGTTTCTGGACAAGCAGCCGGACCCCGACAAACCAGAGAGGCAGCTGAGGGGAGCCGGGGAGGCAAGATCTCAGTGTGGCCTCCTTTGCTGCTTGGCTTCTCTGAAGCTTCTCAGCAGCTGGAAACGGAGCCCAGGTCAGCCCCTTGCCAGGGCCAGCTGCCCCCTCCGTCCTCCTGGACCACATGACCGGCTGCCTCTGGCTGCGCCTGAGCTGAGGCCGAATTGAATATCCTTCCGTGGGGAAGGCCGGGGAGCCTGGCACTCTCCCCAGCGCCCTTCCTGGCCTGTGGTGGCACCGCAGTGGTCCCAGCACGGCTGACCCCGTCCCGTTGTTTCGCTTCTCAGAGGCCCCGGCGTCGCTCAGCCATACCCCCAGTGTCCGGCGCCTGTCGCTGCTCGCCCTGCCCCACCCACCCCCCACTACCCCGGGCCCCCCGCTGCAGGCCGGGCAGGCGAGCCCCAGCCTGGAGCGGGCGCCCCGCCTCCCTGACTTGGACACCAGAGAAGGTACCGGGCATCACACGGTCTCCTCCCCTAACGAGCATCCCTCACCGTTTCCAGGCACATCTCACCATCGGGCCCTGCCCGCCGAGGCCTAACCAGGGAGCTAGAGGCTCGGGCTGGGAGCATGCAGACCCGGGGAGGCGGCGGAGGGGGTGGAGGTGGCTGGAGGCTGAGGACCACGGGATCGTGCGACAAGCAGGCCTCGGGCAGAAGCCGGGAGAGCCCTGGCCCCACCAGGCATTAGTTACGGAGCAGCTCCCGCGTGCGGCTGTCAGAAAGGCACTTTTTTTTTTTTTTGAAGATTTTTTATTTATTTATTTGACAGAGAGAGATCACAAGTAGGCAGAGAGGCAGGCAGAGAAGGGGAAGCAGGCTCCCCGATGAGCAGAGAGCCCAATGTGGGGCTCGATCCCAGAACCCTGAGATCATGACCTGAGCCGAAGGCAGAGGCTTAACCCACTGAGCCACCCAGGCGCCCCAGAAAGGCACTTTTGAACCCTTATCTGGAGCTAGGGTAGTTTCCCAGCCCCAAGTGGGAGCCCGGATTTGCCCCCAGGCCATGACACTTGGCCTACAGGTGCTGAGGGGACATCAGCCCTAGCCTTAACCCCGACATAACCTGTCACCGGTCTGAGGCCTGCAGGGCAGATGGGGGGCAGGAGAGGCCTGGAGAGGACACGACGGGGCTCAGGGCAGGGGATCAGGATCTGCCATAGGACCAGGGAGAACCCTGCCTTCCAACCAGGATTGTGCCCTCTCTCTAACTCCACACCCTTCTTCCTCACGGCCTGCACGCTCTCCACGGAGCCTCCCCACCCTCGTCCCCAGGCCTGCTGGCTGCTTACTTGCTCTCCTGGAGTCCTGGGCCTTCTCTGCTCCCTTCTGTCACCCGGCCAGGGAGGAGGCCTGCTTTGGCTGCAGCCCCTGTCTGTCCCCTGGTCAGAGGAGGGTCTAGTCTTTGGGCTGAGCCAAGCCTGAGGGGCCTGGTGCCCTCCGAAGGGCCGCTGGTCAAGCCCCCCACCCCCTGGCAGTTGCAGCAAAGTGGTGGGGCCAGAAGCGGATTGACTACGCCCTGTACTGCCCCGACGCACTGACAGCCTTCCCCACCGTGGCTCTGCCCCACCTCTTCCACGCCAGCTACTGGGAGTCAACGGACGTGGTCTCCTTCCTGCTGAGACAGGTACCCAGGGGCCCACCGCCCGCTGTCCCCTGGCCCCACACAGGGACCAAGTGATGACACTGCTGGCAGGGCCCCGTTTCATAGATGAGGAGGGCAGTGGGGACGCCCAGAGCGAGCAGCATGGAGGAGCGCTGGCAGTTGGGGGATGACTGGGCACATTCACGAGACATGTGACTTTGGGGGAGGACCGCAGTGGGTTGAAGAGTGTCCCCCGACCCCTCACAGGCTCCCGTTTCCAGCTCCGAGGGCCGCTGGCTTCCCCTTCCTCGAACAGGCAGCCCCAGGCTTGAGATGGCCCTGTGGCCCGCTTCTTGCCCTCGCAGGTCATGAGGCATGACAATTCGAGCATCTTGGAGCTGGACGGCAAGGAGGTTTCGGTGTTCACCCCGTCAAAGCCAAGAGAGAAGTGGCAGCGCAAGAGGACCCATGTGAAACTGCGGGTGAGGGGGCCCCGCAGCCACTGTCCTGCTGAGCCCTCACAAGACACCCTACCACAGACGAGGAGACCGAGTCACAGAGACACATGCTGTCTTACTTAATCCTCGGGCTGTTGGGTTGGAGCTGGTACCCCTTCTCTAGACTGCAAGGGGCACCAAAGCCGGGGAGGTCATGTGGCTGAGCCAAACTTGAGCCTAGGCTTTCCGACCTCAAGCCTGTGCTCACCCACCAGGCCCAGATCCTAGCCATCCTTCCTTCCCCTCCCCTGACCCAGCCTCGCTCCTCCTGTCCCCAGAATGTGACCGCCAACCACCGGATCAATGACGCAGTCGCCAACGAGGATGGCCCGCAGGTTCTCACGGGCCGGTTCATGTACGGGCCCCTGGACATGGTCACTCTGACAGGGGAGAAGGTGAGGACCCGGGGAGGTTGCAGAAGCCCCTGCCTGGCCTCCCACTGGCTGGGGAGTGCAGGCTCAGGAGGCCAGGGGCCCGCCCCTTCCTGACCAGCCCACCTGGCTCCCAGGTGGACGTGCACATCATGACACAGCCGCCCTCAGGCGAGTGGCTGTACCTGGACACGCTGGTGACCAACAGCAGCGGGCGGGTGTCCTACACCATCCCCGAGTCCCACCGCCTGGGTGTGGGCGTCTACCCCATCAAGATGGTGGTCAGGTGAGCGCCTCCGGGGAGGGAGCGGGCCAGGCCGGCCACCTCTGGGGCAGGAAGGAGGAGGTCTGGTGGTTCTAACATGCTCCCCTTCCCAGGGGAGACCACACGTTTGCGGACAGCTACATCACCGTGCTGCCCAAGGGCACGGAGTTCGTGGTCTTCAGCATCGACGGCTCCTTTGCTGCCAGTGTGTCCATCATGGGCAGCGACCCCAAAGTGCGGGCCGGAGCCGTGGATGTGGTGCGGTGAGTGACCCCAAAGGGCACGCTGGGCGGGCTTGGGGGCGGGCAGCTCCTGGAGGCCAAGCTGGGGACGGCTTTGGGACACTTGGCATGGAGTCAGCACTGCCACTAACTCACGGTATGACCCCTTGATGCGGATGCCCCAGCTCCTCACCCAAGCAGTGAGGCTCTTGAGGAGGCCGGTTACAGCTGCTTGCAGAGGGCACCCACGGGGGCCGGGCGGCCTGGCTGGCTGTCCCCACAGTGGCTACTGCTTCTGCTGAGCCCAGAGACACGCTCTCCGATGGCCCAAGTAGAAAGCGATGGGACTGGGAGACTGGGTGGCCCAGGAGCGAGGCTGGGGCGGCCGCAGGACCCCCAGGCTTTCCCCCTCGCCCCCAGGCACTGGCAGGACCTGGGCTACCTCATCATCTATGTGACGGGCCGGCCTGACATGCAGAAGCAGCGGGTGGTGGCGTGGCTGGCCCAACACAACTTCCCCCACGGTGTGGTGTCCTTCTGCGACGGTCTGGTGCACGACCCTCTGCGGCACAAGGCCAACTTCCTGAAGCTGCTCATCTCCGAGGTGGGTACCCGTGGGAGGGGGCGGGGGCGCGGCGGGGGCGGGAGGGCCCTGCCCGTGCTCACGCCAGTCTCCCCCACAGCTGCACCTGCGCGTGCACGCGGCCTACGGCTCCACCAAGGACGTGGCGGTCTACAGCTCCATCAGCCTGTCCCCCATGCAGATCTACATCGTGGGCCGGCCCACCAAGAAGCTGCAGCAGCAGTGCCAGGTGAGCGGGCCGGGCGGGCGGGGCGGGCGGGCGGGTGGCCCTGAGAACCCGGGCCGTGACCGCCCCCTCCCTCCCTCCCCGCCCTGCCCCGCAGTTCATCACAGACGGCTACGCGGCTCACCTGGCCCAGCTCAAGTACAACCACCGGGCGCGGCCGGCCCGCAACGCCGCCACCCGCATGGCGCTGCGGAAGGGCAGCTTCGGCCTGCCGGGCCAGGGCGACTTCCTGCGCTCCCGGAACCACCTGCTCCGCACCATCTCGGCCCAGCCCAGCGGGCCCGGCCACCGGCACGATCGGACGCAGAGCCAGGCGGACAGCGAGCAGCGGGGCCAGCGCAGCATGAGCGTGGCAGCAGGCTGCTGGGGCCGCACCATGGCCGGCCGGCCAGAGCCCGGGGCTGCCACGGGCCCCAAGTAGGACCCCGTGGGTGAGGCGCTGTGGTCTCCATGGTGCTAGGCCAGGGCAGCCAGCCCCGCCAGGAGGCCTGATGGGCACACAGTGTCGGCTGGAGACAAGCTTGTCCCAGGGCCTGGCGGAGGACATAGGCCGTGCCACACAGCCCTCCCAGCCCTGCCTCATGTCCTAGGGTATGAGGGGTTCCAGCTTGCAGGAAGACCTGTCCCAGGATGACAGAGGGACCAGGACTCCCCAAGCGGACTGGCCCGGAAGACACTCCTAGACACTCATCCTGCATTGCTCTCCCAGCATCCCGACGCCAGGCCTGGGCCCGGGCCCAGCCCGTCACCTCCCATCCACTAGCTCACCCTGACCCTCACGTCCCCTCCCACTCGATCGCAGCTCCAGCGGGGGACAGCCTGCTTCTTGTTAACTCGAGTTACTCAACTGTTCAACCTCACTGGTTTTGCACTGATTTTTGAGAGTGGAGATCCGTTCCCATCTCCTGTGGCTACAGACATGCATGAAAAGCCAACCTACGCCGGTCTGGGACCTGCTGCCACACAGAAGGCTCCAGGGCGGCAAACGCTTGTGCAAGCAGGAGAGAAAGGCCATATCTTCATTTCTGCAGCTCCGCCTGGCCCGCCAGCGCTGTGGCAGCCCCCGACCCCCGCCTACCTGTCCACCTGCCCCACCTGGAACCCAGTGCGGCGGCGGCGAGGCTCCTGAGGCCCAGAGCCGGCTCCCTGGAAGCCACGCCTTGGGCTCCTGGGCCCGGCCGGACCAGCCTCCTCTTCCACACTTCGCCTGCCGTCGGTCAAGGCCACGGCCTTGCTCTCCTGCGTTTCTACACCTTTCTACTTCTCCAATCTGATTTCTATGAGGTTTTTTTAAACGAGCAATCCTTGGCTGCTTCCTTTTCTTAACTCTTTCAGTACCAAGCGCAGCCCCTCCATGTGAGAACACCCAGCACTGTGACGGAGTCCAGCCTGGTTCTGGGTCCCGGGGCCCTGGCCCCCTGCCCATACAGCGGGGCGTGGGGTCCCCGCCTCACCTGACCCCCATTAATTCCACTGAATTTCTACTCTGGGGTGAGTGGGGCACACACTTAGGTTTTTTTAATGCCAATTCCGTTTTGATGCCGAATCTAAGAAGCCACAACTTGCTTCGTTAGCTTAAGGGCAGGCAGCCACGACGCCATTCCCCACCTGGTAAGGACCACGCTGTCCTGCAGGCCCGGCCGAGCATCAGCCCTTCCTCCCCAGAAGCAACCTCGATCTCCGCTGTGGCGCTCGGCCCTGGGCGGCCCTTCCGCGGCTCCCTCCACCTTCTCCGTAAGGCGGGGGAGCCTGGCCAGGCTCCGACTCTGAGAAGCTGCTCCCGACCTGGATACAGCCTCGGCCTCGTGGGCCGGGGTGGGGAGGCCCACGGATGGATGTCGACATTCTCCCGTGTGTAGATATGTACAGCCAAAGGGTCATGTAAATGTTCCGCGAAAGTGGGTCTACACAGAGTGAAAGCTATTTATTTTGTGCAGAGAAAAACTTCTGGAGGGTTAGGACCTTCAGGGTTTGTTCATATTTAAGATGTAGCTTTTTGTTTTTGTTCCAGGCGTTATGTATAAAGCAACGATTATTTTATGGACCAAGTTTTAATGTAAGTGTTGCCATGGAAGTACAGTACCTGACCCCCATGCCCCCCCGCGGGAAACCGCTCGGCCCGACAATCACAGCCCGGCGAGGGGCCCCTGCGGCCAGTGCCTCCTCCTCTGTCGGTCCCACCTCATCCCATCTTGCCTACCGCCTCGGGGACCAGCCATCCGGAGAAGCACCTGGAAGAGTCTCGGGCCCGCCTGCAATAAAGGCTGGGAGGCTTCCTGGCCCGGGGAGGCCGCGAGGGCAGTGGGCTCAGCCTCTCCCAGCCGGCAGCTGCCCCAAGCTCCGTGCTCCCCGCCCGCCTGCCCAGCTGCCAGCCATGCCAAGGACAACAGCAATAGTCCCCTGGGCCTCTCCCAGCGGCTCTCAGCCATAGATGGTGAGATGGGCAGCCCACCCTCCCCATTGACGTCTCTCTTCTATATCCAGGTCTGCTTCCTGCCTCCATTAAGATTCCTTTTGGCACATTCTTTTCTTAAGGAAGCACCAGTTTTTCAGAAACTAAGAGAGGAAGGGCAGAGTCCTTTAAAAATACCAAAAATGTTTACAGTGTTGGGTGCTGAGCCGCAGGGCTCAGGCCCGACCAGTCGTAACCAAAGGGTGAGGCAGGCCTTGCTGACTGCCACCCCCACCCCAGGCCTGTTGGAGGAGAAGCCTTAGTCCCACTCCCAACCCCAACCCCAGGACTGAGCCTCAGCCCACCACCCCACATCCAAAAGCACCTGCCTTCTCTTTGATTTCTAAAGAGGGATTCAGCAGAGACCCCACGCCCGTTTCCCAGCTCCGTCTGAGCTGCCCGCCCGCCCGCCCTGTCGCCGTCTTCAGTCTCGGCCCCCTCCTGTCTCTGTCTGGGCCACGTGTGAGCAGTGTCCTGACTCGCCCCATCCACCCCTGCTACCCCTGCACCTTCGGGCCTCAGTGTGCTCTGTGTAGTGTCATTGTCTGTTACACTGATTAAAGAAGCAGGAAGGCTTCCTTCTGGGTCTCTTTACTGCACCAGCAAGCACAGAACACGGGCTGGGGACGGGCCCTAAGACGAGGGCACAAACTCCCGTTCCCCTACAGCGACCCGCTGAGGTGGATGCGGAAAGCCTCTCTGCCTCACAGAGGCCTCAGCTTGTCATCTGGGCCAGGACCCCCATCCCGACTGCCTGGCCCCAGCACCAGCACCCTGAACAGGTGGCATCTGCAGGATAAAGGGCACAGGACGCAGTCTGCCCCCCAGTCTGAGGGCATCGGTCTCAAGAGCCAAGTCTGGGTTTAGGATGCAGCTGGGGGTGAGGGCAGCGTCTGGTCGAGGCAGGCTGATCTGGGGATGAGCAGGGCAAAGGTGGTGGGCGCGAGGGCACATCCCGCCTTTCCCCAAAAACCCCTGGAGCCCTTGTTTTACTTCTGGAGGTTGGGTGGCAACCTTCCCTCCCTTCAGCACAAAAACCAACATTAACAAAGTTTCCAACCGGGGACCATTTAATATTTGGGAAGTTATGCTCTTTCAGGAGATGGGGGAACTGATTAGGCCAGTGACCCTGTCCTTTACCCCCTGGATCTGAGAGGAGGCTAGGCCAGCGGCCAGTCCACAGGAGGAAAGACAAACACCCTGGTGCCCGCTCTGAAGCCAGCCTCCAGGCCAGGCCACCAAAATGAGCCAGTAGGGCCCTCAGGGTAGCAGCCCAGCTCGCATCTGGAAGGCCAGGCCATCCCCTCGGGTGGCTTGCTAGAGAAGAAAGCACATGGAAGGGGACACATCAGAAACAGAGCTGGGCATGGACCCTGGGGAAAGGGGTGACACCAACCTTGTTGATCTCTCTGTGTCGTTCCTTAGTCACGATTTCCTCTAAGACCTCACCATCTCCCTTAATGAGCCTGGGGGAGGAGGGGAGAGGGGGCTGAGCCTCCAATGCCAGAGCAACAGAACCAGACCCATCTGGCAAAGAGATGCCAGGCCTCAGGCGCCCACTCCCTTGAGCAGGGGCAGCCTAGGTGCTCCCACTCCTCCCCCTCTCCCGCCCTTGGGACAGTGATAAAGGCAGCTGGGTAGGCTCTGCCATCAGACCGGCCAACTGGCTCTTTGAAGACACCACTCAAGGCCCTTGCAACCCCCGCAACTGCTTGCTCTGGATGATAAAGAACAGCCTAGGGAGTCCCATAAATGAGTAACTACTTTTCTCCGGTCTCTGGCTTTTGAGCACAGCAGCCATTGGCCCTCCTCCTGAGTGTGCAGAGCGTGTGGGGCCGAGCTGTGCCAAGACTCCCCACCTGGTGCGTCCTGTCTCTGGGTCCACCACCTTCCGGATAATGCTCTGCCGAGCATCCCACTCCTCCTTGGTCATGGGCTTCATGGCCTGGATGCGGGACTTCTGTTCATCCGTCAGGACTGCAAGGGGAGATGGCAGGGAGTGGGCGGCTGGGTCTCAGGGAGGGGACTCTTCCCCTCCTGCACGCCGGGCAGCAGAGTACCTGGGCCATCCTCTTCCCCCTCAGCCGATCTGTGCCACTGGTCCAGCGAGGGTCCCGGCAGGGCCTCGCCCTGCTGCAGCTTTGCCTTCTCCTTGCTTTTCTTTCTCAGCTTCTTCTTCCTTTTCTTCTTCTTCTTCTTCCTCTTCTTGTCCTTGTGCTTCCCCCGCTTCTTCCGGCCATCACTGGAGGAAGAGGAGGAGGACGAAGAGGAAGAAGAGCTAGAAGAACTGGAAGAAGAGGAGGAGGAGCTGGATCGTGGTCTCCTCTGGGCCTTGTGCTTGCTTCTCTCTGTGATGCAGGGAGAAGGTGAGGCTGGAAGGCCAGGAGGGGAAGAAGTAAGCCTTTATCCCCTTGCTCTGGCCTGCGGCAGGCTTAGAGGGACTACGGAGGGGTGAGACCCTCCAGGCGGGGCCTTCCAGAGCAGGGATCAACGCACTCGGGAGAGGCACCTTCTGAGCTTCACCCAGTCACCCAGTCACCGTCTGACCAGGAGCAGGGCAGCCAGCCCCCAGATCCCAGCTCCAGCCGCACAAAAAGCATCATTACGTGCTCCCTTCAATCCATGCCCAATGAGCTGGCCCCGCTTCTGGAATCTGAGCGTCTTTCCCAGACACCCAGGTCCTGCGCTCTGCAAACCTCTACGGCTCGCGGCGACGTCCCCACAGCCACCCCGGGAAGCCCGCCCAGCTGCCTGCAGCTTCCAACCTAAAGTTCCCACACCCCTTTCCCGTTCCTCCGGTCCTCACCCTCCACCCCAGAGGTGTTGCTGGCCTTGTGGTCTTGGGATCTAGAAGCCGAGCAGCTCCGAGCAGCGTCCTTACTGCTCTTCTTCCTTTTCTTTTCCGACCCGCGGCCCCGGGACCGGCTTCGGCTCTTGGAGCGCTTGCGAGAGCTGACGTGAGCCATAGCGCCGCGGGCTGGAGACGGGGAGACACGCTCGACCTGGGGCTCACACAGCCGGCCTCCAGACTGGGCTCGGAGGGCGGCTCTTCTCCGCCCAGTGCCCATCACCACCCAGGGCAGGGACCGAGGGGGTCCGAGGCCACCGCACGACCCGCCCCCCGCCCCGGGGACCCCAGACCCTGCGCAGGCACCCGGAGCCTCGGCCCCTTTAAGGGCCCGCCCCCGCCGGGCCGCTCCACGCCTGCGCACGGCCGCCCCACGCCTGGACGCTCGGGCGCCCCTCGGAGCCGCCGCGGACCTCAGCGGCCAGGTGCGTCCCGAACCCTTCCCCGCGCTCCTACCCTCCACCCCCGCGCCCTCCGCGGCCTCGCCGCCGTAGGGAAGGTCCCCGCAGCCGCTCGGTCCCCTCCTCAACCGCCCATCTGGCGGGACCGTCGGACCCGCACCACGCCTTCGCGTGAGGAAGCCGCGGCGAGGGGACTTCCGGCCGGGGCAGTGCTCGGAGAGGCCGTCCGGCTGGGAAGCGAGGCGCTGCCGCCTTTAGTCCTGAGGCCCTGAGTTCCGTTTCCAGGACAGCCCAAGAAACGGAGGCTGGCTCTCCGACCTCCCGAAGAGGGCAGCTGGGGAGCCCGGCTTCCGCCCCAGGCGCGTGCGAGGCCGTGCATGCTCCCCGGTCTCCGACCGCCCTTCCTCGCGGCCGCAGCACCTCCAGCCTCCCGGGGTTGCCAGCCGACCTCTCCACCCCAGCAGGCTCTGAGACCCCTGGTCCTTGCGGCGTCCCCACTTAGTGACAGAGCCAGGGCGGGACCGCTGCAGCCTGTGTCCGGAGTGGGCAGCTGACGCTCTGCTGCTGATTTTGCCAGTGTGGAACGGGGCCTGGTGTTCCAGATCCTCCCACCTTCCCAGGAAAGCCAGAACTCTGGATTTCGAAACGGAAACCCCTGGTTTGCAAATGTTCAACCCGAACCCGGCACAGCTGCACTCTTCATCCAGTTTGGGGGCTGCCCAGTTGCAAATGTCTCAATAATGACAGCAAACACGGAGGACTGTTATAAAGCACTTTATGAACGTTAACTCATTTGACTCTCACAACAGCTTTAGGCCATACGTTCTTTCCAGGGGAGGAAACTGAAGCACAAAGAGGTCACGTGGCTGTCCCATGTCCCACCGTTGGAAGCGGCAGAATCAGAATTTGAGCCCAGGTAGTTTGGCTCGAGCACCTGCTCTTAACACCCCTCTGTGCTAAGCCCTCATTACCAACTAGAAGTTGCTGTTGGCGTCTCTCCCAAATCCCCTTCAGAGACAGATGTGCTCCACCCCGCTGTGGCCTCTGCGGATTCACAGCTGTACTCTTCTCTGGGAGGTTCCCCTGGCCACTGGGAGCCACCCTG
This sequence comes from Taxidea taxus jeffersonii, assembly GCA_003697995.1. Lineage (NCBI taxonomy): Eukaryota > Metazoa > Chordata > Mammalia > Carnivora > Mustelidae > Taxidea > Taxidea taxus. The sequence continues at coordinate 56,586 of ML104052.1, read as the reverse complement.
TCGAGGAGATGGACGCCGGGAAAGTTACTGCCACTTCCCCACCCGCCCAGCCCATCCCTACCCTAACTGATGCGGGCCGCCGACTGCTCCGGTCAGGCTCGGTCAGGCTCCAGAGCTCAACGTGGGACTGGGCTGAAGCTGGATGCCCTCTGAAACCACATCCTGGCCCAGCTCCTTCCTGCCCTGTCCTTCCCTCACACCCTTCTCCTGAAGGTACTCCTTCAACAAACCACCTGCCCAGGAATCCCCATCTCAGGCTCTGGCTCTAACAGACCTGACCCAAGCCAGCCTGTCTGCTGAAAGAATGACGCAGAGGCTCGTGTGTCCTTTCGAACCAAGAAGGGCCTGAGGGATGCAGGGACTTTATTCTTGTCCCACCCAACCCAAGGAGGCAGAGCCCTCGCTGGCCGTGCTACCCCCACCGCGGCCCTGCTCAAGTCAGCGCGCACACATCCATAGTGGTGGGCTCCTCGCGGGTGAAGCCATCGCCAAAGCCCTCGTCGTCCACCAGGTCGGGTTTGCGGCAGCACATGGGGCACAGGCGGTTGCGCACAGCAGAGGCCCGGAGCCAGACGACAAGGTTCCAGCGCTCGCCCATGCCCAGTGGCCGGGCCCCGTGCAGCTGGCCGCCCCGGTGCAGGATGCCCTGGCCCACCATGTGCTCCACCTCCAGGGGTCTGGCCAGGGCTGACGGTGCCTGCAGAAAGCAGGGCTCAGGCCTAGGCACTCCCAGCTGCCCCAGGCCCTGCCCCGTGGGTCACACACACTCACCTGGAAGAGGCCCCCGAAGTACAGGGCACCCCCTGTGAAGGCCTTGCCAAGGGCCACGTTGAGGGTGAGCTCAGCGTTATCATAGTGGCAGCCAAGCTCCCGGTCCTGGCCCGGGGCGTATTTGACCACAAAGGCCCGGTGGCTGTCGAGCCAGCCCCCCCCACAGTCTGGGTACAGCAGGGCCATCAGCGGCTGCAGGAAGCGCTCCCGCAGTGGTGTCACCAGCGGCTCATCCAGGCCTAGCTCGTGCAGTAGCACCTGGGAGAGGGACCCCACGGATCAGCGGGGAAAGAGACGGGGCCTCACCTGGGGTCCCTGGGGGAATCTCTTAACAAGGACAGTGTTATCTGTAGATAACAACTTCCTAATAATCCTACCATGATCTCCTTTTACAGATGGGAAGACCAAGACCCTAACAAGGGCCCAACAGCTCTTCTCCAGCACCGCACATACGGCCCCCCAGCACCCGCTGTCCCTGCCTCACCCACCCCATAATTGTTCATGGTGTTGGGTCTTCCCTTGGGCATGTCTGACTGCTCGAAATGCTCCAGCTCCTGCAGCAGGGCCTGGCAGAACGCCGCTGTGAACACCGGCACCCGGTAGATACGCTTCTCCCCTGTGAAAGGAGGGTCATTGTTGGCTGGGGGCTCCAATGTGGGTCTGTGTCCTCTGGAGCTGCGTGAGCCTGTGCATGCCTGGTCACCTCCCTCGGCCTCAGTTTCCTCACCTGTACAATGGGGAGGACACGGGTATTCACTAAGGACATATTGTGTGGCCAGCAGGGAGGCCTCTTCCTGGGCCCCCTCATTGGTCCCTGGAGCCTCTCCTCCTGCTTCCACAGGCACCCACACATCTAGCCTCTAGACTCTGATGTGAGTTCTGATGAGGCCCAGAGATGGGAAGGGATTAGCCCAGTGACCCCCAGCAGACCAGTGATGGAGCCAGGCGGGGATCACAGAGCCGCCTCAGGCTTTCTCTGCATGGCCACCAACATTTGCACCCCAACTGAAGTGCCTCTTGGAGCCTCTGTTCTCCATACAGGAGGGGTGAGGGGGCCTGCTTCTTCTTGCTGGGCCCTGTTACGGAGAGGCCAAGCTGAGAACAGAAATACAAATACTTCTGGGCAGATGGACCAGTGCCCTGGGGTGCAGCGTTCGTATGGCCCCCACACTTTCAGCCAGCTCACAGCCCAGCCCCCTGCCCCAGACAACCTGCGCACAGTCTTCACTGTTGGGGAGTGAGTGGCAATGAGGAGGGGTCGCCCCAGTCTAGGAGGGATGGTTTCGTTCACATTCTACCCTGTGCCTCACAAGAGCACAAGCTTCATAAAGGGAGCAACACTGCACACCTGTCTCCCCAGGGTACTCCCAGACCTAGGAATAACAGTAACCATAAGATAAGGAAACCTTTCCTGAGCACTGTGTACCCGGGCCACTCGGCACATTACCTCGCTTAATCACACTTTAGGAGATGGGTATTACTAGCACTCCCCATTTCACAGATGATGACACTGAGGCAGAGGGATTCAAGGAACTTGGAAGGGCTGGCACTTCCTGCAGGGTTTAGCCAGAGATCCCAGCAGGAGATCCAAAGGAGGAGAGATGGGGCATTTCTGAGGTTGGTTTGGCTTTGTGCCTCTGCTCAAGGTCACAGCAGTTACCTGGCAGCCCCTCTCCCACAACTCCAGGTCCTGCAGGTTCAAGAAATTTCACTCTCCTCACTTCTCCAGGTCTAGGGATAGGAACCGTCTGCTTCCCAGCCTGCTGTTAGCCCTGGGCTGGGGGGTTTGGGGTGGGTCCCTCACTGTCATGCACACCTGTCTTAGTTGTCCCTTTGTGAAATTCCTCAGTCCCCACCCCCCAAACCGAGTACGCCAGCTGACTCACACCTGGCACGGCCCCTCGGTATGTGCCGGGCAAGTGAGTAAGTGAATACTGACGCCCGGTCCCTGGCGGGTCAGTCCTACCAGCCCTTCTAGCTCCTGCTGGTTTGGATTTTGGAGACAGACATGGTGGAGGGACCCCAGTGCCCCACCCCCCAGTCCTACTCCTACCAGGTGATGGGGCCAAGACCTCACCAGACACCGTCTCCAGCCGCTGGAGAAGGCCTTCAAAGTCTGCACCTGGTGACGTGCTGTACTCAGCTGCGGCCAAAAACTCAGGGGCCAGTGCCTCATCCTGGGGGCAGAACACACTAGCTGTGAGGCAGACAGGCCCCAGGCCGGGAAGCCTCCACCTTCCAGTGACCTGGCCCTGCCGGGTACCTGCAGCGTGTTGTAGACATCAGGCCGCACTGGGTGGTAGGATTTCGAAATGAGGGCTTTCCTGGCAGCCGACTCCTGCCCCAGCCGCTGCCGTCGCTCCACCTCCTGCTCAAGCTGGGTGGCATAGGGCATGGTTACCAAGATGGGGCCTCCCATCACCCCCCCACCCCAAGGTCATTATACAGAGGAGGAAACTGAGGCTCAGGAAGGCCAGAGCAGGACCTGGGTTGAGACCCAAGTCTGTCTACACACCTGACTCCCTCAGGGTAAACTGCAGGTACCAAGCTGTTAGCTGAAGGCAGCTCCTTCTGGAAGGGGCCCATCCCACTCTGGGCTGCACAGTTCAGAGCCTGGGATGGGAACCCCTCAACATGCTCAACCAGCTGGGCCACGGAGGGAGAGGAATGGAATCCTAGCCAGGTGTTGTGTTCCAGAGGCTGCAGGGGGCCTGCCTGGGAGGCTTCCCCTTACTCACCCCCAGGCGAGGAAGGAGACAGAAGATGCCAGCAGCTCTGGCACCCACCAAAGTGAGGGTGGGTGAAGAGAGGAAGAGGCCAGAGCCTGGCTGCCCTGGTGGGATCTCAGCTCCTCCTGCTGTGAACCCCTTGGCAAGTGTCTCAAGAGAGTGTGAGGCAGACAACTCAGCATTTTCCACTTTCTCTTTTTCTGGTGCCAGGCCCCAGGCGCTGCAGTGAGGGGGCATAGGAAGAGGGCAAGCAGAGGTCTAAGGAGCCCTTCAGGGACCTAGGGCTAGGAGGCCCCCTGAGCTGCTGGCCCAGTCTGAAGAGGAAGGGCAAGGCCGGCTGTGGAGGGGGCAGAGGCGGGCAGTTACCTCTCCTACCAGCTGCTGGAAGTCCTGGGGGCTGACACACCCGCGGCTGTGCAGGATCTGAGAGCAGAAAGTGCAGTGAGCAAGTCACCTAACGTCTCTGGGCCTCAGTTTCCCGTCGTGGCGATGGAGAGGAGAGCCCCGACCCGACGGGGTCATTGTGAGGAGGACAATGCAGAAGCTCGCTCAACAGAGAGCGGGGCTCCCAGCTGCACTCAGGAACCGCGCCGAGGGCCTCCCCGCGCCGGCCCCTGCCCGAAGCACTTTACAAGGACATTCATTCACTCGTTGCTCACGACAGCCTCAGCGGGCGATACTGCTCTCCCCGCTTAAGGGGAAACCGAGGCACCCAGATTGGAGCACCCGTCTAGCGAACGCCTGCCGCCCGCTTCTCCGCAGAGCCAGTGCAGGCCACTCACCGGGCCGTAGTCCCGACGCAGCTGCTGCTCGCCCCGGAAGCGCACGTGGAGCCCGAAGCGCGCCACGTACAGGTTCTCGGAGCAGAAGCAGGCGCAGCGGCAGAAGCGCCGCGGGGCCCCCGCCGTAGCCATGGCGAAGAGGCGCGCACCGCCCCGCCAGCCTCCGTAGGAGCACTTCCGGCGCGCCCCCGGCGGGGCGGGGCTTGGCGGGGAGGCGGCTGTAAGGGTGCGTTCCAAGTTCCCAAGTGCAGAAGAGAACGAAGACGCCGCCGCACAAAACGGGGTGCGGCGGACAGAGATGCTCCCGGGCCGGGGTGCGGCGGTCTGGCTCGGCTGCGAGCGCGTGGTCTTCTCGTGCCGCCTCACAGCTTCCCCGTGGTTGGAGGGGACTAGTCGCCCCACTTTACAGATAGGCAAACCGAGTCACACCCCCACGGGCCGGGGACAAGCTGGGATTTGGAACCCCCTCAAGGCCTTTTGCTTAAATGCCGCTTCCCTCCCCTGCTCGGAGCTTTTGAAGAGGCAGCCAACGGCAGGAGGAGAGTTAGACGAGGCCTGGGGTCCAAGCGCTCCAACTAGCCGCTAGCCCGTCCTGTGCGTCTGAGCTCGGGTTTAGCATTCTGCCCGGGTCCCTGTCCGGCACTCCTCGAGGTGTCGCCGCGGTGTCGGGATTCGCCGCCGCGAGGCCCCGGGCAGCGTCCCCGCGAAGTCGCTCCGTCCGGCGTGACTTCCGGTGGCGGGGCCGAAGCCTTCGCGTGTGGGCGGGGAGCAGGGTGTGGTCTGTTGGCGGCCACACCCCGCAGCGCGCGGCCCGAGTTCTGCACAGCCGCAGTGAGAGGAGTGTGTTTTCTTGTAGAGCGTGCACCCCTAGCTCAGGGAGACCCATCGTGGCTCCTACGTCTCTCACCCCCGGGATCCTCACCTTGGTCCGCCGTGCACCCCGCAGGCCCGGGTCTGCAAAGCCCGGGGAGGAAGCTTGGCCACAGCCCTGCTGCTAAGATGGGGAAACTAAGGCTCGGAATAGGGGATGAGGTCCCCTTCCCAGCCCTAGAGTTCCGTCCCTGGTCAGCGTGCTGCGAGGATCCGGGTGGGGAGGAAGACTCCAGCTCAGCCCGGATACGCAGGGGACCACAAAGGGTAACTCCTCTTGGCCGATCTTCCACCGTCTCTCCTTGCATCCATACAGCAAAGCTTTGAGTGAGGTACTGTTAGGCCACCCATGTTACAGATGGGCAAACACAGGCTCCATGAGGGGCGGCGACCTGCCCCAGGGTTCACCACAACAGGGTTCCTCAGAATGGTTGGATTATGAGGGATTTCGGGTTTTCTCTCTGTGCTTGTTGGGGTTTATTTTCTTGATTCTTTCCTCCCCCGCCGCCCGCATGTACGCGCAGGTTTACACTCACAACCGCAGTGAGACACACACTCAAACACACCCTTACGTGCTCACACGCATTCACACACCCTCACACGTGTGCTCGTGCCATTGACACACTCACACCCACTCATACACAGCCCTTCACATACAGACACAGCCGCACACTCATTCACACACGCGACACACTCGTGCACACCCTCACACACCTATCACCCACACTCACATCCAGCACAATCCCTGGTTCCTCCCAGCTCTGTGGCAAATGGCGCCCCGAGGCTGTGGCTCCTACTAAAGTCCTAGGGCCCCAAAGGGAGATGGGAGACCCTCACATCCTGTGTGACCGTGCCAGGCCGTCCTCTCCAGTTCATGGAGACATCCTCAAACATGTCTGGGGGTCCAGATCTCCCGCCAGCGCCTTGAGGGGCTGGGAGAAGGCTTCTGCTCTCAGGGCAAAACCTACACCAACAGCCTGATTGGCTTTCACCCTGGCTGGCCAGGGGCATCCTGAGTGTGGGAGGTGAGCATGTGGAAGTGTGTTTTGAGTGACAGATAAGCTTCCTGCGCTTCTGTGCTCAGTCAAGGTGGGGAGACGGGAGTAAGCCAGGAAACAAGTACACGGTCAAGTTATTTTCATTCATTCGTAAGTGCTGGGAAGACGAGCTAGGTGATGGGGTGGTGAATGCCTGGAGGTGGCCGCTTTAGACCGAAGGCCGGAGAAAGCCTCCCAAAGAGTGACATTTCAGCCAAGCTCCAACCGCTGCAGCAAGATCTGGCAGGAGAGGGTTCTAGGCAGGGGAGTTAAAAGTGCAAAGCCCCTGCATTGGGATGAGCTAGGCGTGCTTGAAGAACAGCAAGGCATACAAGAGGACAAGTCCTAGGGAATGAGGCCAGTGTGGTATTCTGGCCAAATCACTGGGCTTAGGAGACCACTCTTAACATTTTGGATTTTATTCTACACATGAAGGGAAGCTATCTAATCCTCACAACAAACCATATGAGGTAGGAATTATCCCCATTTTGCAGAGATGGAAAATGAAGGTCAGAGAGGTTGAATAGCCCACCCAAAGTCAGATGCCTCCCAAGTAGTAGAGTCCCGAATGGAACAGGAGTCTGTTTCTATCTCCATCGGTGCCCCTTCCCCTCTGTGTTACTGAGCCATAGGGATCCTGGGACCCAGCCCAAGCCTCCTAAAGGTACCAGGCTTCCCCAAGGGGGAGAATGACCCTCAGGGGCCGCTTCCTCCTCAAGGACCCAGCTCCCCAGCCCAGAGCTGTGTGGTCTGAGAAGGTGTTTAAACTTTCATGGGTGTCTTGATTGCCCAGCAATAGTGAAGGGCCCTGCTCTCCAGGAAGGATCCATTTCCCCAGTGCTGTGTGCATTACCCCCCTAACTGCCTTCCTCCCCCAGAGGCCCAGGGCAGGCCTGGAACATGCATCCCCCACCCCACCCCCCGCCAGTGCACACTGTTTCTCCCTTTGCAGTAGTTTGCAAGATGAGCATGTTCTGCTTGTCCGTTTAGACCAGCTCTCCCAGTGGCCGCCTTCTCCTTGGAATCAGTGTCTCCACCCCTACCTTGCCCCAGTCTGGGTTCAATCACCAAACGGAACAACAGCAAGAATATTAATAGTAAGTACTGGGTCCGTGTGTTCTCAACCAGCACTGATGTGTTTTTGTTCTGGGGTGTGGGTATTAATAGTTTTTTTGAGATTTTTTTTTTAAAGTAATCTCTACACTCATTGTGGGACTCGAACTCACAGCCTCGAGATCCAGGAGTTGCATGTTCTACCAACTGAGCCAGCCAGGCGGCGCCCCTGTGTGAGTTATTATTAAACCTATTTTAAAGATTTTATTTATTTATTTGTCAGATAGAGCAGGAGCAAGCACAGGCAGACAGAGTGGCAGGCAGAGGCAGAGGGAGAAGCAGGCTCACTGCTGAGCAAGGAGCCCGATGTGGGACTTGATCCCAGGACGCTGGGATCATGACCTGAGCCGAAGGCAGCCTCTTAACCAACTGAGCCACCCAGGCGTCCCAATTAAACCTATTTTACAGATGAGGCTCCGTGAAGTATAAGGGCCTGTCTAGGGTCATAAACCTAGTGAGTGGCAGGACCAGAATTATTATCACGTACCCTTCTATCTGATTCCAGAGTGTATAGGGGGGGAGGGGTATGCATTTATATGTACGTGAATATATGCATGTTGCATGTATAAATGTTTCTATATATATATCTATACCCAGACTTTTGATTTTATATAGAGCACACTATTAAAAAGGGGCACATCTCAGGTGTACAGCTGGTGAATCTTTACCAACTAGACACACCCATGTAACCAGCATCCAGATCCCCCAAACAGAACATTCCAGACCCTACCGTGTCCCTGCTCAGCCACTACCCACCTCCCAAGGCTAATCACTACTCTGACTCCTAAGAGCCAAGATAGTCTCGCCTGTTGTTGAATTTGATACAGATAAAATCAGATACTATATATTATTTTGCATACTGCTTCTTTCACTCAGCATTCTGTTGGTGAGATTCACCGCTGTTGTTCTGTGTCGTGGCAGCTCTGTGCTTTTTCGTGGCTGCCTAGTGTTCCACTGGATGACCACTCCATCCCCTGAGCCATTCTGCCGCTGAAGGCCACTTGTATTGTTTCCAGTTTGGAGATGTCATGAATGAGGCTGCTAGGAACATTGTAATTTATTTACCACAGTAAAATATACATAACATAAAACTATTTTAAACATTTTAAAAACTGACTTAACTTTTTTTTAAGATTTTATTTATTTATTTGACACAGAGAGAGAGATCACAAGTAGGCAGAGAGGCAGGCGGGGGGCGGGGGTAAGCAGGCTTCCTGATGAGCAGAGAGCCCGATGAGCCCATACTTAACTTTTTTTTAAGATTTTATTTATTTGGGGGGCGCCTGGGTGGCTCAGTGGATTAAAGCCTCTGCCTTCGGCTCAGGTCATGATCTCAGAGTCCTGGGATCAAGCCCCACATCGGGCTCTCTGCTCCACGGGGAGCCTGCTTCCTCCTCTCTCTCTGCCTGCTTATCTGCCTACTTGTGATCTCTGTCTGTCAAATAAATAAATATATCTTAAAAAAAAAAAAGTTTTTATTTATTTGGGACCCTGGGTGGCTCAGTCATTGGGTGTCTGCGTTCACCTTGGGTCATGGTCCCAGGGTCCTGGGATCAAGCCCCATATCAGCTCCCTGCTCAGCAAGGAGCCTGCTTCTCCCTCTCCAACTCCCCCTGCTTGTGTTCCCTCTCTCACTATCTCTCTCTGTCATAAATAAATACAATCTTTTTAAAAAAAGATTTTAGGGACGCCTGGGTGGCTCAGTTGGTTAAGCAGCTGCCTTCGGCTCAGGTCATGATCCCAGCGTCCTGGGATCGAGTCCCACATTGGGCTCCTTGCTTGGCAGGGAGCCTGCTTCTCCCTCTGCCTCTGCCTGCCACTCTGTCTGCCTGTGCTCGCTCGCTCTCTCTCTCTCTAACAAATAAATAAATAAAATCTTAAAAAAAAAAAAGTTTAAAAAAAGGTTTTATAGTTTTGCATTTTATATTTAGGTCTCTGGTCCATTTTGTGTTAATTTTTGTGAAAGGTGTGAGGTCTGAGTCTAGATTTTTTTTTTTTTTACACATGGATGTCTAGTTTTTCCAATTCCGTTTGTTGAAAAGATTGTGTTTGCTTCTTTGTACTGCCTTTGTTCCTCTGTCAGAGATCAGTTGACTGTATTTACATGGGTCTATTTATGGACTCTCTATACTGTTCCATTGATCTGTGTGTCTATTCTTTCACCAAAACCACACTGACTTGATTACTGTAGCTTCATAGTAAGTCTTGAAGTCAGGCAGTGTTAGTCCTCCAACATTGTTTTCCTCCTTCAATACTGCGTCGGCTGTTTTCACAGAGCAAAAAATGATAGAGCCTGGATCTGGACCCAGCTCTGAGTCACTCTGACTTCTGGGTAGCCCATCCAGGATACTTTCTTTTCGTACAGTCATATATTTGCTTTTTGTGTTTGCATGAACGTTAACCTGCTCCAACTTTATTCTGTCCCTTGGTTTTCCCAATTCATTTAGGAGGTCATTCCTACCTTTACATACCTCCTGTATGCAGACACACACAAACATATATTGCTTTTTTCCCTACCCCCGCTCTGTAATGATTTGACCAGTTCCCTATGGAAGGGTATTAAGGGTATTTTCAGAGTTTTGCTACTACAGTAATTGTCTGCAAACTGGGATCTTTGCTCCCCTCGACCAGTCTCATCTATAGAAGAAATTCCTACTGGGTAAAAAAAAAATGCTTTTTAGAATCTGAACTTTGCCAAATTCTCCTTGAAGGAGGCTGTCCCATGTGAGTGGCAGAGGCTGTTTTAAATTCAGAGTGCTTTAAGCCTTTGACTGAAGGATGGAGAGGGGAGCGATATGTTGCCCCACCTCCCACCCCCTCTGGGCCTTGACCTACTTTCCCAGGTTCTTGGTTCAGGCCACACTGTTTGCCCAGAAGCCTGCTCACCTTGCACCTTTCCCAGAGAGCCCTTCCTAGCTTGAGTGGCCCTGTGTCACTTTCCATGGCCGCACCCAGTTTTATTCCTTTATGGCACTTACCACTAAATGAAATGATCTTATGTACTTACCTGTTGGTTTCCTGTCTGCCCTACTCTGCAAAGGATGGGGCTTTTCCTTTTCTCTTTTTTTTTTTTTTTTAAGATTTTGTTTATTTATTTGACAGAGAGAGAGACAGGGAGAGGGGGAACACAAGCAGGCTATCCCTGAGCAGGGAGCCCAACACAGGGCTTGATCCCAGGACCCTGGGATCATGATCTGAGCAGAAGGCAGAAACCCAGGCGCCCCAGGGGTTTTCCTTTTTTCACACTCAGCTGTATTCCTAGCAGTCTGCCCCTAGCAGTCCCTCAGTGGGTATTGCTGCTTCTCCTCTCTCAATCCCTACACTCCTGCTCTACTTTTCTCTCTAAAATGTCTTCCCTTCCAACCAGATGTAATTGACTTATGTATGGTAGGTTTTGCCTGCCTCCCTCACTAGAGAGCCAGCTCCAGCGGGCCGGATTCTGTTTGTTCACTGTTGCATCTCAACAGATTAGAATGGCACATGGCACGTAGTAGGTGCTGCACAAATATTTGTTGGAAGAAAGAAAAGAGAGAACGACAAAGAGGAAGGAAGGAAGAAGGAAGGGGGGAAATGAAGGAAGGAGGAAAGCAAAGATCATAACTCCCACCCTCATGGGCTGGCAGGTTGTCCCTCCAGAGGAAAAAACCCAGTAAAGAGCTAGCGCCCCGGGGCGCCTGGGTGGCTCAGTGGGTTAAAGCCTCTGCCTTCGGCTCGGGTCGTGATCCCAGGGTCCTGGGATCGAGCCCCACGTCGGGCTCTCTGCTCAGCAGGGAGCCTGCTTCCCTTCATCTCTCTCTGCCTGCGTCTCTGCCTAGCTGTGATCTCTGTCTGTCAAATAAATAAATAAAATCTTTAAAAAAAAAAAATACTTAAAAAAAAAAAGAGCTAGCGCCCCCACCAGGTTGGGCCCGGGGCCTCCAGACCTGGAGCACAGAGCTGGAGGGCCCGGCTAGGCGGGAGGGGGCGGGGCTCGTCGCAGGTCGGGGGGGGAGGGCTAGCTCTGGCCCCGCCCCCAGATGCCCCGCCCCGTCCGGAAGCCCCGCCCCACCCGTCAGCTGGCCCGGGCGCCCGCCCGGCTCTGCTCCGACCTTGCCGCGGTGCAGCCCGGATGGGAGGAGGGGAGGAGCGGCGGGAGGAGCCGAGCGGGTGCAGCGCAAGGCGCAGTCTCCAATGAGCCGCGCGGAACCTGCGCCCCTGACGACCCGAGCCCCCTGCGCCCTTTCCCTACGGCTCACCTGGTGTCAGGTAAGGTAACAGGTAAGAGCGCTGCGCCCGGACCCCCCGAACACGTCGTTCTCAGGCCGAGGTGCCAAGCTGGACACAGGCTGGGGGCGTCTGGGTTCCCCTGCCTCCGAGGTGGAGTAGGCATCACCGTTGGAGGTGGCAGCCTTCTGGGAGCCTTCTCGCCCCCGCGCTTGTCCCCAAGCGTCCTCAGCTGCAGGTCCCAGCCCCCCTACCCCTGCAGCAGCATCCTTTCCACGCCCGCAGGGCGAATGTTGCTTGCTTTTTTTTTTTCAACTCCTCACGCGCCGCTGCCTCTTGGAAAATGGTGGGGGTGGCTTTTGGGGAGGATTCTGGGATGGCTGTTTTCCCCCCAGGATCGGACTGGTGCGACTTCCCATGGCTCCTCTCCTACAGCGGGCGCCTGCCCACGGGTCCTGAGCACCCCGGCTGTGGCAGAAACCTGAGGGGGCCGACCTCGGCCTGCCGGATCTTGGCAAACATTACCCCTCAGTTTCCCCCGCTGGTCAGTGGGCTGACGTTCCACACGCATCCACCCTGGCAGTAGGCCTGTGGGTTCCCAGGGGCTCCTTCCTTATTTCTGGATCTGTGTTAAAACAGGATGCCCTCTTCCTCCACCTGATGTTATTAAAGACATCTTTAAGCTGGTCTGACAGGATTCACCGTCTTCTGCCCTCTGCCCCACCCCCTGGAGATAGGCTGGCCTCCATCCCTGCTTTAGAGCGCAGGTGGCAGGTGACCAGAGAAGGGTTGTAGAAAGGCCCAGCCACGAGTTACCTGAAACAACTTTCCCAAATCTCTGAGAGGGCAAGTCCCACCATGAGATGCGGTGGGCTGGGCAAGGCTGGAGTCAGGATGGCACAAAGTGGACCCAGCCCCGTCCTGGCACTGCATCCGGAACACAAACACACACACCCTCCCCCCACCCCATGACGCGACCCTCCATTAGCCAGTGTGCTGAGCAGGGAATGGGCCTTTTCACTGCTGGGTGACGGTCGTATGGGATGAAAAGTTAGGAATGGACCAAGCTGCTTGGACCACTTAGGTGGTGTGGTCCGGAAAGTCCAGTGTCGGGCTTCAGTCCTGCCTTTGCCTATTCTCTGCATGCCACTTATCTTCTCCAGGACTGTTTCCCCATCTCTAAAGTGGGGGTGATCATGCGGGGACCTCCCACAATAGTGGCAAGGATGAACTCGAATGGGAGATGCTGGGCACTTAGCCCATTGTTCGGCAGTGAGTAGCACGCCGTAAACAGTAGCTGTTACGGTTGTAATAATAGTTGTCATTTATTATCTCCTGAGTGTTGCACTTTCCTTCTGTGCAGCTGACAGCGGTAGGTGCCCCGACCACCATTTCTACTAAGACTAAAAGCCTTTGGCAGGACCCCCTATGGGGATGGGGTCCTGTGCCAACCTTAGCATCTGGGAGCAAGCCAAGTTGCCCCTGTCTTCCCCAGGCTGTGCCACATCCTGGGCAGTGCCTGCTCTGGCCTCTGGCCACCACCTTGTCCTTGTCCCTCGGGCCACTCTCATCACCCATGTGCTCACACTTTGCCCTCCAGCTCCACCTGGCTGAGCTCAGCTGCATCCTCCAGATAATGGAAGCTGGAGAGCAGGGCTAGGCCTCCAAGCAGCCCAATGGTCCTCATTCTCCCCTCCTCACAGTCTTGCCTGGTGGTCTTGTCCCTTTCACCCTTCTGCTCAGTAACTTTAAAAATAACTGAATAGCCTCTCCCCACCAAGGGCTGTAACACGACCCAAGTTGGATTCTGCTCCATCAGAGCCTGGAGTACAAGGACTCAGCACTTGGGAGTATGAGGCCTTGGTGCTATAACTGCTCTGTCCTCAGCTTGCTGGGTGACTCTAGATAGGCTTCACCCCCTGCTTCTCTGTGCCTCAGTTTCCCCATCCATACAATGTGATTCAGATAGTCTGTGATGCTGGAGTGTGAAACTTTGCTTATTCTGATGAAGGTAGACAGCTGGGGTCCCCGTGTTGGTGGCTGTCAAATGGGGTTGACGTCACCCCAAGTGGAGGTGTGTTGGGAAGGAACTCCCCCAGGGACTGGGACTGGGAGCAGGAAGAGTAGGCCAAGTCTCTCAGCTGGTCTCAGGCAGATGTGCCTCCTGTTCCACTTCTGAACCCCAGCTCCCTTCCAGGGCCTAAAGGACTCCTTGTGCCCACCAAGAGGTAAGCAACAGCCAAGGTGGCTGGCAGGGCCTGGGTAGCAGGCGGTGGCTTGGCCTGGAGACCTGGTGCGGCACTGGGCCAGGAGCATCCCTCCCTGAGCTCCGACTCACTCTCACCCACTCACTGGCTTCCCGAGGCCTCTGCATTGCAGCAGACAGAAGCCTTTGCTGGCAGCCCAGCTGGGGCTTGGGGTGGAGCAGGGAGCTGGGCAGGGGGTGTCTGTTCCCACCAGCCCTTGCCCTGCTCCCTCCCCTGCCCCTGGTCCCATTCTGCTCTGGCTTTCCTTGGAGCCCCAGCTGCTGACAGGGGATCCTTCTCTGGCACTGACTTGAGTCTACCTGGAGATGCTAGGCTTTAGACAGGGCCCAGGCTCAGGGGCTATTATGCCCCTGGGTCCTTTCTGCATCTCAGACTCCACCTCCCCCAGCATCATTAGGGGGTCTTACCTACCCCTGGAGAGGCTGTTTTGAAGCATTAGGGCTTTGGAGTTGAGAGCACAGACTTCTGAACTCCAAGCCTGGGTTCACATCCCAGCTCTGCCACTTCCTAGCTGTGTGACCTGGGACAGCTCACTTAACCTCTCTGTGCCTCAGTCTTCTTGACTGTAAAATGGAGATAATAATAGACCCTACCTCACAGGGTTCTTGTGAAGATTCATGTATTTAAATCACATTCATGCATTCAAATCCTTAGATAAACACTCCCTATCAGCACTTGAATTGACAAGTGTTTTAGCTTCATAGTTTAGAGCCCAGATTCTGGAGCCAGATAGCTCTGGGTTCAAATCCTAGCTCTGCTACTCACCAGCTGTGTGATCTTGTACAAGTTCATAACTTCTCTGGGCTTCATTTTTTCCATCTGCTAAATGGGGTTGAGGATAGTACAAACCTCACAAGTTGTTTTAAGGATTAAATAAGCAAACACATATAGTGCATGGCCTGTATAAAAGGCTGGGCTTGGGGCTTCTGGCTGGCTTAGTCAGTGGAGCAAGTGACTCTTGATCTCAGGATCATGAGTTCAAGCCCCATGTTGGGTATGGAGCCTACTTAAAATATAAGATAAAGTTAAATACTATTTAGAAAAAAATTTTTTTAAAGATTTTATTTATTTGACAGATCACAAGTAGGCAGAGAGGCAGGCAGAGAGAGAGGAGGAAGCAGGTTCCCTGCTGAGCAGAAAGCCCGATGTGGGGCTCAGACTTAACCCACTGAGCCACCCAGGCACCCCTAGAAAAAAATTTTTTTTAATATTCTATAAGGGACACCTGGGTGGCTCAGTCAGTTAAGCCACTGCCTTCGGCTTAGGTCATGATCCCAGGGTCCTGGGATCAAGTCCCACATCGGGCTGCTTGTCTAGTGGGGAGCCTGATTCTCTCTCTGCCTCTGCCTGCCACTCTGCCTGCTTGTGCTCTCTCTCTCTGACAAATAAATAAATAAAATATTTTTTAAAAATAAAAATAAAAATTCTATAAAAGACCAGGCCCAGAGGAAGGGCTATGTTACATAACTGCTTGCTTATACTTACTAGGCACCCACTGTGCTACAGAGTTTGAGAGTTAGGTGCTGGGATCCTTTACATACTGGCTCCAGTCCTGCCTTGGGCCTTTGTTGGCAGACACGCTTTTGCCTCTCTGTGCCTCAGTTTCCCCCAGCTACATATGGGAATGTGGAAGCAACTGCCTCATGGGGTTTGTGGGGTTTCTGTCACTCCAGAACATGAGCCACTAACTAGCCTTTGGGCACCAGAGCTGTAGGGGAAAGGGTCTCTCTAGCTGACCCCCATCCCAGTCACTACTCAGAGTGACCCCTGCTGGCATTCCATGCCTTTCCTTTCCATGTGGGGGCTCCAGAACTTTGCCCATTTTGCAGACCGGATGACAAATACCCTGGGAAGAAAAGGAATGGACCCAAGTCAAGAGGTGGCACTCAGAGGCACACCCCCAGCCCAGTCCCTGTCCTGCCCTGGATGGGTCCCACTTCCAAACACTGCCATCAGGCTCACATCTGCCGTGTCCCTGCAGCTCCTGGGGTCTCCTAGGCACTGGCCTAGCCCCAAAACGCCCAATGTTGGGGGGTTTGCTTTGGACAAAGCAGACCTCAAACTCCAGAAAGCCAGTAGGGCCTAAGTCAGGGGGTAAAGGGCAATCTGGGCTGAAGGAAAATATTCTGGAAACTTCCAGGCAGATGTGAAAATCCCTGGGTTGTTCTAGGGCCTGTGGCCAACCCCCCCGCCCCGACTTCTTGGTCTAAGGCCAGCGTTGGGGAGAACAGGAAACAAACATTTACTATGCACCCACTGTATACAGTGGTAACAATCAGCAGCAATGAATATGTGCCAGGCCCAGTGCCCAGAACGGATGTTCATGCACCCAACCTCATGCTGTTTTAAAAATGAGGAAATGGGGGGCACCTGGGTGGCTCAGTGGGTTAAAGCCGCTGCCTTCGGCTCGGGTCATGGTCCCGGGGTCGTGGGATCGAGCCCCGCATCGGGCTCTCTGCTCTGCGGACAGCCTGCTTCCTCCTCTCTCTCTGCCTCTCTGCCTACTTGTGATTTCTGTCTGTCAAATGAATAAATAAAAAATCTTTAAAAAAAAAAAATGAGGAAATGGGTTCAGAGAAATTAGTAGTAGTGCAGTAGTAGTAATGTATAATAGTACTGGTAATGTATAATGGTACTAGTAATGTACTAGTAACATATAATAGTACTAGTCATGTACTAGTAATGTATAATAGTGCTAGTAATGTACAACAGTACTAGTCATGTACTAGTAATGTATAATAGTAGTAGTAATGTATAATAGTACTAGTAATGTACTAGTAATATGTAACAGTACTAGTAATGTACTGGTAATGTATAATAGTACTAGTACTCATCCTAGTTACTAGTAGTAAAAACAGCACTCTTTGCTTATCTCACTTGCATCTGCAAGGTCCTCCAGATGCCACCACCCTCACCTCCCTGACCCTGTGGGATCCCTCAAGCACGTCGGCACCCTCCTACCTCGGGGCCGTGGCACTGTCTGTTCCACCCGCATATGCTCCCCCCAGATATCCACGTGTTGGGTTCCCTAACCTCTTTTCAGTCTTCTCAAGTGTGACCTTCACAGTGAGATCTTCCCCAGACCCCCTACTTAAACAACTGATCTCCCCTCCCCATCGCCCCCCCCATCCCCTGCACCCCATTCTCTCCCCCCCACCCGGCCCTTCGCTCTATCTCACTATATCATTTACTTACTGTGTTGGTCTGTCTCTGACATGGGTGTGTCATCTCCACAAAATCAGGGATCTTTGTGTTTGTTCATTGTTAAATCCCAACACGCGGAACAGAGTCTGGCCCACCCAATACCCACTCGTTCTCAGGAAACATTCCTTGAATGAATGGGATGTTCCCACCAGTCCTATGACTTCAGTGCTCCCGTCACTGCCCTCTCACAGATGGGGGAGACCGGGGCACACAGCCACCAAGGTGCAAACCTGAACCCCTTGCCCTGTTGCCCCCGGTAGGTCTGGCCTCGCCCCACGGACCATGGCCTTGCCCCCATGAGCTAGAGCCTATTCCTCGGCACACACCCACGGCCAGCCAGCAGGATGCAGCTGTGGAAGGCGGTGGTGGTGACCCTGGCCTTCATGAGCACGGACGTCGGCATGACCACGGCCATCTACATCTTCAGCCACCTGGACCGCAGCCTGCTGGAGGACATCCGCCATTTCAACATCTTCGACTCGGTGCTGGACCTCTGGGCGGCCTGCCTCTACCGCAGCTGCCTGCTGCTCGGAGCCACCATTGGTGTGGCCAAGAACAGCGCCCTGGGGCCCCGGCGGCTTCGGGCCTCCTGGACGGTCATTGCCCTCGTGTGCCTCTTCGTGGGCATCTACACCATGGTGAAGCTGCTGCTCTTCTCCGAGGTCCGCAAGCCGGTCCGGGACCCGTGGTTCTGGGCCCTCTTCGTGTGGACTTACGTCTCGCTCGCCACTTCCTTCGTGCTCTGGTGGCTGCTGTCCACGGTGCGGCCGGACGCCAAGGCCCTGGAGCCCGGGGCTGAGGCCGAGGCCGAGGGCTTCCCCGGGGAGCCCCGGCCCCCTCGTGAGCAGGCATCGGGAGCCACACTGCAAAAGCTGTTGTCCTACACCAAGCCTGACGTGGCCTTCCTCGTGGCGGCCTCCTTCTTCCTCATTGTGGCAGCTCTGGGTAAGTGAGGAGCCTGGGGGCCTGGCAGGCACCCCAGAAAGCAATTTGGGGGGGGTGTTGTATAACCACTGCGTCCTTCCTCTTAAATCTTTTGACATTTTATTCACATGGTTCCAACATCAAATTGATGTGAAGAGGTGAATATTGAGAGTTCCATTCCCAGTTCTGCCTCTGACTGCCCTGATCTCCCTGCCGAGGGCTAACTACAGGAAATGTTCCGGAAGCTTCCAAGTGGGTGCGAAACCACTTTTATTCATTTCTTGTATATATTCTCCCAGTGTTTCCTGATGAAAGCCAAACAAGCAAAAACGGACCTGTTACTCTCACCACCTCTCACACGGTACTTCGTGTCTTGCTTTTACCACTTAATGACATATTTTAGAAATTTCCAGCCAGTACCTCATTCCTTTGTTTGGCTGCGTAATGGTCCCCTGTGAGGCCAGTCCAGAGATTATTTAGTTGGTCTCCTTTTCTTGGCCCTTCGAGTTGTTTCGAGTCTTTTCTCTTACAGTAAATAACCTTATTTGTACACATTCCATATAAATGTGGGTGTATTTGTAGGATAAATTCCCAGAAGTGGAACCACTGAGTCAAACAAAGCATTTTTTCTAACAAAGCAGAATATACTAGAGACCGTCAGAACACGGTGTCTGTGGTTAGAGTAAGTACTGTGTGGTGAAACTTTTATTTTAGGTACGTGTGCCTGCATGTGAGTGTGTCCTGGCTTGTTGTGTAAAATGTATTTGTTACTGTTCATTCTGGCCCAGTGTGAAAGCACTTGCTCAGACAAGGCGGGTGGGAAGGTGACATCTCAAGGTCAAAATTCCATGGGTTCCGGGGCCACGAGCCCGGACATGCATTGCACTCCTACTCCCTACCTGGCTGTGTGCTTGTGGGCAAGTTATCAGGCCTTCCAGAGCCTCACTTCTGCGAAATGGAGACTGTTAGCATCCCCCATGTTTCCTGACGTTGGAAAGCTTGAATAAAACGGATAGGAGAAGGGCAGGTCCAGAGCTTGGTACAGTGTGGTAAGTGCTCAGGAATGTTAGCCATTCTGAGTGGTTACATGTTTAACAGACAGCATCTGGGAGTGGCCCCCAAACCAGACTGTTCTCAGAGAGGACAGGCAGGCCCCAGAGCTGACCCATGTCCTCTCACTATCGACCTTCTGCCCTCTCAGTCCCAAACCCTCCACTGCTATGTGATTTTATGCAAGTTAGTTAACTTCTCTGGGTCTCAGTCTCCTCACCTGTTAAATGGGCATAATAACAGTACCAGTCGTGATGGGGCTTATGAGGTTCAGCAAGCTAATATGGATAAGACACTGCAGACAGCTCCTGGAACCTGGAAGGCTCCCAATATATTTTAGTGCCTGTGAGTGTTGGGATGGATGACCCCTTTCCATTTAACCAGATAGTTTCTCCTGCTCTTGTTTCAAGGTCCCAATATCCCCTCCTCCAAGAAGCCTTCTTGGATTCCAGTGACTGTGATTCTTTATCTGCACCTCAGCTGTAGCACTAGTGACACGAAAATCATGAGTCCATTGTCCTGCTTCCCCTACCAGGCTTTGAGCCCCTTTGGGCCGTTTGGGCCAGGTCTGACCCACCCCGGGTCCCCCCCACTCCACCCCAGCCCACAACCTGGTACAGAGGCAGGCTCATGGAATGAATGAGCACATAACCTTCCCGCTTGTGTGGCCAGATGTCACCCATGACCTCGTTTCCGCCCCCTACTGGGGCCCTGTTGTCAGCTGCTATGTGCTCGGGGAATACAGATGTCCTAAAATACTGTCAAGCAGAGTCTGCCAGCCTGCAGGATTGCATGGAGGTTAAGGGTTTGGACTTGAGATCAGGCCCCCAACTGTGCTGATCACCTGAGTCAAGGTTACAGAACCTGGCCAAGCCTCAGCTTCTCATCCTGAAAGTAGGGTTTTGCTGGGCTCTTGTGAAAGTTGGGTAAGCTGGAACAGGGTGCCGGGAAAAGTGAGTACTTCCAAGTTAGGGACTGTGACTACTGATGATTCTCAGTCAGCCAGTGGAGCATCTCCTAGTACATTGCAATTCTTTTATATTGGGTTTCACAGCAACCCAACTAGAAAACCTTGGGCAAATACCTTTGCCTTGATTTCCTCATCTGTAAAATGGGAAGAATGGTGATACCACACCTATGAGATTATTGGGGGGCATTTGAGACTTGGAAGAGATCTGGGAGCGGATATCCAGGGCAACAATGCTCTACGCAAAGGAAACAGCCTGTGCAAAGATCCTGAAGCAGGAAGGTGCCTGGTTGTGAAAGGAAAAGCAGAGGTCAGCGT
Organism: Taxidea taxus jeffersonii; assembly: GCA_003697995.1. Classification (NCBI taxonomy): domain Eukaryota; kingdom Metazoa; phylum Chordata; class Mammalia; order Carnivora; family Mustelidae; genus Taxidea; species Taxidea taxus. The sequence goes on along the minus strand of ML104052.1, from coordinate 36,351 downwards.
AGCTGGGGTGATGTGGGAGGGTAGAGAGAAAGAGTAGAAGATGAAGTCAGGGCAGTAGCAGGTGCCTGATCCTGTAGGGCACCACTGGCCACTGTAAGGGCTTTGATTTTTACCCTGAATGACTTGGAAGCCTGAGGAGTGATAAGGTCTGACTGGTTTTCCTAGGGCCCCACTGTGTGCTGGGTGGAGAACAGCCTGATGGGGACAAGGGTGGCAGCAGGGAGAACCAGGAGTTTTCTGAGAAAGTCCTGGTGAGGTTGGAGACTTGAACCCAGGTGGGAGCAGTAGGGGCATTGGAAGAGGTTGAATCTGGAGGTACCGTTGACCTTGAACAACATGGGGGATGCTTGAAAACGCTGGTATGACTTTCGACTCCCCAAGAGTTTGACTACTAATAGCCTACTGTTGCCCAGAAGCCCTGCTGGTCGCATAAACAGGAGATTAGCACATATGCTGTATGTCCTATGTCTCATGCACTGTATTCTTACAATCAAGTGAGCTACAGGAAAGACAACATTGCTAAGAAAAGTCATAAGGAGGGGGTGCCTGGGTGGCTCAGTGGGTTAAGCATCTGCCTTCAGCTCAGGTCATGATCCCAGAGTCCTGGGGTCGAGCCCCACATTGGGCTCTCTGCTCAGCGGGGAGCCTGCTTCTCTCTTTCCCCCTGCTCATGTTCTCTTTCTCTCTCTAAAAGAAAAAAAAAAAGAAATAAAAGTCCTAAGGAAAATAGATTTATAGTCCTGTACCGTACTTATGGAAAAAACCCATGCGTAAGCAGACCTGCACAGCCCGTGTTGTTGAAGGGTCAGCTGGATTTTGAAGGTGGATCCCCAGGATATGCCAGTGGATTGGAGAGTTTTGTGCAATTCTTACGCGGATATTTTTTAATAAGATTTCATTGATTTATTTGGAAGACAGAGATCACAAGCAGGCAAGAGAGGCAGGCAGAGAGAGAGAGAGAGAGGGAAGCAGGCTCCCCGCTGAGCAGAGATCCTGATGTGGGGCTCGATCCCAGGACCCTGGGATCATGACTTGAGCCGAAGGCAGAGGCTTTAACCCACTGAGCCACCCAGGTGCCCCATTCTTGCGTGGATTTAACAAGAGTTTGCGCACATGCTTGACGCAGTGCCTGCTACCCAGGAGGGCCCCCGACAATCTGTTGTGCTTAATATTATCATTGGTGTTTGCTGGAGCTCGCCGATGCCCTTGTCTTCCCCGCGGGTGAACTGAGGCCAGACTTCAGCTCAGGTGGGCTCCACAGTGATGGTGAAGGACCCCATCTAGCAGAGGACCATGGGGACCAAGGCCCTCAAGGCTGCCACCTTGTGGTCCCTGTGCCAAGACCAGCAGAGGGCAGCAGAACCCCACAGAAGGCCTCCCTGTCTCCCACAGAGCTGGCCAAGACTCCTTCAAGGTCCTTTACTGAGCTCCTGCTATATGCCAGGCCGCGCCTGTGGGAAGAGCCGTAGCAGCAGTGAGGACACAGCCTGGTCTGACCACCTGCAGTTCCGTGTCCATCATTCCCACAAGCCGAGAGCAGGCTTTCCGGGTTATTGGGAGGGAAGGGGCTAGGAAGGAGCCCCCAAATGGGAGGCCAGTTTGCATCTGAGTCCTGGCCTTTCATCTTAACTGCCCTGTGCCGTGTGACCTCAGGCAGAGCACTCCACCCCTGAGTCTCCCATTCACCTCTGTGAAATGGGGGTGAGTCCCGCTCACCCCCCCTCTCCCCACCCCCGGCATGGTCTGAAGATACAGTAGGATAACGGGTGGGAAATCATGGCAAAATGCAAAGTGCTCCACCCAAAGGGGCTGGATGGCGATTTCCAGCAGTGCTTGGACCCAGAATATCCACGTCTTCTGAGGTTCAAGAATGTGGATTCTGAGTCCTCCGCCAGTGAGAAGAAGGAAGTGAACTTTGGCCATGTGGCCCAGTGGGCCTCATCTCATCTTTCAGCTCCATTGCCCTCATCTGTAACATGCAGTGATAACAGGCCTGGTTGCCGTGTCTGTGCAGAGGGGACAAAGTCCCATGGCTCCGCACGCTCAGGCCTGGTGGCCATTATTAACAAGACTGCCCCAGTCTGTACCTGTTGAATAACCCATGTTTCCTGTGTTCGTGGTCTCTGAAAAGAGGGGGGCCTGTACGGGCCCTCACCCCACCTCCTGCCATGGTGAGAAGCAGGAGTTCGCCAGGAGAGAATACCCTGTCAGTGGAGCGAGCGGAACATGTGGTGTGCTGGCTTCCAGAGGCTCGGGAGGCAGGGTACGGGCTCCCCTGGCTACAGACGCCCCCTGAGCCCACCTTGTCTCCTGGCAGGAGAGACCTTCCTTCCCTATTACACTGGCCGGGCCATTGATGGCATCGTCATCCAGAAGAGCATGGAGCAGTTCAGCACGGCGGTCATTGTCATGTGCCTGCTGGCCATCGGCAGGTAGCCTGCTCACACCCCCATGCCCCGCCTCTCCAGGCCCGCAGCAGGGGAGGGAGGTCGGGGAGGCCCGGGAGATGGCCCGGGAGAGCCTGTCCCTCAGCCCTTCCCCATGGTAACCAACCAAACAGGCTCAGAACCCATATCCGCTGACTGAGCACTGCCCTCGAGTCATTACCCTCTTGTCCCTAAAATTGGCTTCAGGCCTCAAGGTTTCCCTTTCACCCTCCCTGGCTACTCTCCAAGCGGGACACCAAGGACAGCCTCGTCTGTGCTATTCTGGAAGGAAGAGGGGTCTGGCTGGCAGCCTGGGGTCCCTCGTCCCCAGTAAACACAGTCCCCTGTCTGCCCTCATCGTGGGGACTCCAGCTGGGGAACCAGGGAGGCTGCATGGTGGTGCCAGGCCCTGGAAGGGGGCCCGAGGTTGGGTCCCTCCCTGTGTCTGCCCTGCAAGGGGCCCACGCCTGCCAGCAGCGGGAGGGGGCAGCCGGGAGATGGCTGTGGGTTGCCACAAGGACGTCGTGCTCTGTGTAACATCTCTTATCTGCAATTAGCTCATTTGCCGCAGGTGTTCGGGGCGGCATTTTTACCCTCATATTTGCCAGACTGAACATTCGCCTTCGGAACCGTCTCTTCCGCTCGCTGGTGTCCCAGGAGATGAGCTTCTTTGATGAGAATCGCACAGGTTGGTCCTCCAGCAGCCTGGGGTGGCCTCTGGTGGGGGGGTGCGTCTCACGCTGGGGGATTCCATGGCTGGCTTCAGGATAGAGACACCCCAGGAGGCCCTGCCAGAGGCCGGGAAGCTGGCCTGCTGGCTGAGGTTTGGGTATGAGCTGTGGCCACTGTAGCAGGCCCTTGGCCAGGCCACCCAGGGTCCCTGCAGGAGCCAAGAACTTGCTTTCCCTGTTCTTTGGGAACCACAAAGGCCAGAACCAAGCCGGGGGCCCGAGAGGCTCAGCTTGAAGGCGGTGTGAGGGGTGGGGTGCAGGGCACTACGGTATCCAGCCAGGATCCCAGGCTCTCAGAGAGACTGGCCCTGGTTCCAACACTCACTAACTTAGCCCCTCTGAGCCTCTGTTTTCTCATCTTGAAAATGGGAATGATAGTAGGAGGCAAGTGCTGAAAGTTTCTCCTCCCCCCAGCCCAGTTGATTGCTTCTCCCTGAGGGAAGAGGGGGTCATCCCCTCTGCCAGTGACAGGGAGGAGAGATGGGTTTGGTTCCAGCTTGGTCAGGGACAGGCCGTGTGGCACCAGCTGAACCTTCCCTTTCTGAGCCTCAGCTGCCTCCCCCATACCGTGGGATGTGACCCCAGAAGATGCTAGTGCTGAGGGCCAGGCTCAGAGCACCCCTCAAGGGGTATCTTCTCTTCTCTCCCCTCCCCTCCCCACCCAAAAGGGAGGGAGGCCCGAGCTCCCTGCTGCCTGTCTCAGAAGCCCCTTCTTGTCTCCTCGCCCCCAGCCACGGTGGCCCTGTTGCCACAGTGGGAACTGAGCTGCCTGTGTTCCAGGGGACCTCATCTCCCGCCTCACCTCGGACACCACCATGGTCAGCGACTTGGTCTCCCAGAATATCAACATCTTCCTGCGGAACACGGTCAAGGTCACGGGAGTGGTGGTCTTCATGTTCAGCCTCTCGTGGCAGCTGTCATTGGTCACCTTCATGGGCTTCCCCATCATCATGATGGTGTCCGATATCTACGGCAAGTACTACAAGGTAGGCCCCCCAGGGTCCCTGCTGGGGTCCGCGCAGGTCTCCGGAGTGGGGAGGAGCCTCACGAGGGGATCTGGGGAGGCCCTGGGGGCTACTGAAGGACTCGTCCACCTGTGCGTCCCGTCATTCAAGGGATCCTTATGAATCGTGTCCTAATCCCAGGCACCAGGATCCATCGGTGGAACAGAAAAGCTTCTGCCCTCAAGGGGCTCATGTTCTAGTGCAAGAGGCAGACGGTAATTGACAGCAGGAATAGCAACAGTACAGAACGTGATATAAGGTGCTGGGAGCTAAGGAAGAAAATAAAGGGGGGGCGTGGCAGGTGGCCACCACTTTAAATGGGTCCTTCTGAGATGATGACATTTGAGCAAAGAGGGGGACATCTCCAGGAAGCATGTTCCAGGCGGAGTGCGGAACCAGTGCCAAGGCCTTGAGGTGGGAATGTGCCCAGTGTGTTTGAGGAGCTTCCAGGAGGCCGGCGTGGCTGGAGCACGGGTGAGGGGGCGTGACAGGGAATGAGGGCCAGGAGGTGACGAGGTCAGGCTGTAGTTCTTTGCGAGAATTTTGGTTTACACCGAGCGCAGAGTTTGCTCTCTTTCTGGAGAGTGTCGAAGTGGGGGTGGCTCAGGGACCAGGCCTGAGGGAACAGGGGGCCTCCTGGGCAGGAGTGACCCGCTCAGTTAGAACCTTTGGTGCCCATGGCATGAGGCTAGCCCCCAAGTGCATCCATACCCCACAACCACTGTGGCGCCTTCTGGAAGAGCCCCGCACCCAGCAGGGCCCTCTCCCTCGTGATTCCGGGCCGCCGGCCTCTGTTTTCCTCCCTGAGTAGAAAGAGTAAATATGTGAGTTGGAGCCATTTCCCTTCCTCTGCTCCCCACCCCGCCCTTCCTGCCTTCCGGCCAGCCCCCAGGACAGAGCAGGAAACCCTAGAGCTTCCCCCCATTTGCCGGCCCTGCACACCTCAGTCCCCCGCCTTCAAGTTCAGTTGGCGAGGCCTCAAGGAAGCTCGAGCTCTCCTGCTGGTACCTGCATGAATACAGCCACCAGCCCCCGAGTCATCACCATAAGCCCCACACACACTGCCCTCGGCCAGACATGACTCAGGACACAGTATGGCTCCACCCGAGATGCCGGAACATGCTCATGCCTCCGATGGCCTCAGCGAGCCTTGAAGGTCATGGGACGCGCCCATGCATGATCCTGACCTGGCGTCTCTGGCAACCTTCCTCAAAGGTTTAAGAATTTGAGGATGTTAACTATTGCAAGGCCTGAACAGCTCTGCCCAGGGGCTGCTTCAAGAGCTCTGGTGGGCGGCAGCCTTGTGGTCTGACACCTGGAATGATGTCTCAGCCATCTATACCCAGTCATACACACACAGTGCAACCAGATTTCACAGCCCTCCACCACCATCTAGAATTGGCTAGGAGTTCTGGAATCTCTGTGCCAGTCCTCAGGCGCTACTAGAATTTAATATATATTGATAATGTAAATGGCACCCCCTTAATACTTAGTGTTTCTTGTGTTATGTACAACCTGAACAACCATCCAGGGCATCCCCCCTTTTTTAAAAATTAACATATAATGTTTTATTAGCCCCAGGGGTACAGGTCTGTGAATCGCCAGGTTTACACACTTCACAGCACTCACCATGGCACATACCTTCCCCAATGTCCATAACCCAAGCACCCTCTCCCTACATCCCTCCCCCTGGCAACCCTCAGTTTGTTTTGTGACATTAAGAGTCTCACGGTTTATCTCCCTCCCGATCCCATCTTGTTTCATTTTTTCCTTCCCTAACCCCCAAGCCCCCCACTTTGCCTCTCACCTTCCTCATATCGGGAAGATCATATGATAATTGTCTTTCTCTGATTGACTTATTTCGCTCAGCCTAATAATACCCTCTAGTTCTATCCACATTGTCGCAAATGGCAAGATTTCCTCTTTTGATGGCTGCATAGTATTCTATTGTATAGATACACCACATCTTCTTCAGGGCATCCCTGTCTTAAACCAGCACAGGATCAGGTGTTGAGGCTCCTTTTCTGAGAGAATTACCAAAAACTGTGTGTTTTTGAATAACCACCTTTGAGTACTGGAGAGGACTTCATGATCAGTCTCCCATCCCTTGGGACCTGGGACCTCAGGAGCTCACCCAAGAACCCAGCTAGAGTCTATTCTCTGAGTCTGTCCAATGAAGCTAGAAGGTGATGGGGGAGTGGGGGGTGGTCTTATTCTTTTGTCCTTGGACTCTGTGCACAGAGAGCTGGCACTAACTGAGGGTAGAAAAACCCAGAGAGACCGGGGTGCCATTGGATAGTGAGACTGTATGTTTTGGGGCCTCCTCCCTCTTGTCCCCACCCCTCACCACAGAGGCTCTCCAAAGAGGTCCAGAATGCCCTGGCAAGGGCCAGCAGCACAGCCGAGGAGACCATCAGTGCCATGAAGACCGTGCGGAGCTTTGCCAACGAGGAGGAAGAGGCGGAGGTGTATTCCCGGAAGCTGCAGCAGGTGTACAAGCTGAACAGGAAGGAGGCCGCAGCCTACACCTACTACGTCTGGGGCAGCGGGGTATGTGCCCCTGGCCTGGGCAGGTCTGTCGGGGGTCAGGACACAAAGATGGGGGGATCCCCTGACCAGGACGCAAGCCTTGGTCCCTCCATGTCGGCGTCAGCCTGGTTACACTTGCCCTTCCTCTGCCCCTCTTTCTGCTTTTCCACGGGGGAATCTTTCTGGGAAGGACGGCGACCTCCCTGTGAATGTCCTCATGGGGCACCTCCTCTTTCCCTCTTACCTGGGCATGGGGTGGCCGAGAAAGCATCTCAGCTGGGGAAACGTCCTTGCCTCGGAAGGGGGTCACCCTAAGGCCAGCGGGACCCAACCTAGGCCACCGTCTGACAGGCCCTATGTCAAACCACACACCCCCCATTGGAGTGTCTAGCTCAGTCCCTGGGGGTGAGTCACAGCCCCTCCCTGGAGAACGGGGGGCGCCTGGAGCCTGCTGCTGTCTGTTGGCCCTGTCTGGGAGGTGGGCACATTGGGGCATGGCTGGGGTGGGCATGAGAAGGGTTGGTTTAGGAGGAAGAAGGAGCGGTGATCGGCCAGGGGACCAGGGGACAGGGCAGGCTGCCCCTCAAGAGGACCCAGCCAGAGAGGAGAAGGGGCCCAAAACCCAGCTCAGCTAGCCAAGCCTCCCAGCGGTCTGCCCACCTGCATGGGGGCCTTTTGTCCCTGGCACAAAGTCACCGTGGTCTACCATCGATCTGGGTCTAACCCAGCCAGGGGCTTGGGCTGGGGAGAGGCAGTGGGAGGCAAGGGTGCCCTGGACACAGCCCCTCCTTCAGGGAACCTGGTGGGGACAAGAAGCAGACCTCATCGTCCCGCCCTGCCTGGCTCGCTGTGTGACCTTAGGCCATGGACTGAACCTCCCTGAGCCTTGCTCTTTCCAGTGAGGAGGAAGACTAACAGCTCCCGCCTGGCCTGGCTGAGCGCTGGGGGCTGTGTGTGTGCGTGCCAAGGCCTCACAAAGAAAGCCTTGTTCTCCGCCAGGCCCATGGCTCCCTCCAGCTAGGGGCCTCTGTCGGGAAGAAGTCCAGGGCTGGGGAGCGGGAGGGCAGGAGTGACAGCCAGGCGGCAGCATGTGGGAGGACACCCCTGCCTGGCTGGCGTTTCAGTCTGGGATTGAGAGCACAGCCCACAGCTGCTCTCACACCCACCCTGCAGCCTGGGGGACGGGGTGGGATGGCAGGCTCAGGCCGAGGCCTCTGTGACCCAGGTCCCCACTTCCCTCTGCCCTCAGCTCACGCTGCTGGTCGTCCAGGTCAGTATCCTCTACTACGGGGGCCACCTCGTCATCTCGGGGCAGATGACCAGCGGCAACCTCATCTCCTTCATTATCTACGAGTTTGTCCTGGGAGACTGTATGGAGGTAAGTGGCTGGTTCGGGGAGGGCGTCTCGGGGGGGCTGGAGGGATGGGGAAGAGGGATGTAGAGGTGGGGGATGGTCCAGGGTGATGGAGGGCATGTTTCTTTCTAGGTAGGTGGGGGAGAGAGCATAGTACCCACGATGACAGTAGTATTACCAAGGGGCTGTCACAGCTCTGTTTACTAAACCAAGTGACAGGGACAAGGATGTTTCAGGACATGCTCCGAACAACACCGTGAGAGGGGTCTTCGTCCTGTTCTACCTCCCATTTCTCGGGAAAAGCAGCTGAGTCTCAGAGAGGCTAAGGGACTTGCTCACCACTTTGGTGGGGGAACCCAGTTCAGAAACAGATGGGTCTGAATTTATTTTAATCTACTGAGACTTCTTAAATATATTTTTAGAAGATTTTATTTATTTATTTGACAGAGAGAGAGAGAGACAGCGAGAGAGGGAACACAAGTAGGGGGGGCGGTGGGAGAGGGAGAAGCAGGCTCCCCGCCGAGCAGTGAGCCCAGTGCAGGGCTCAATCCCAGGACCCTGGGATTATGACCTGAGCCAAAGGCAGATACCTAACGACTGAGCCACCCAAGCGCCCCTATTTTAGCACAACTTTTTTTTTTTTAAGGTTTTTATTTATTTATTTATTGGGCAGAGAGAGAGAGAGAGCGCACAAGCAGGGGGAGCGGCAGGCAGAGGGAGAAGCAGGCTTCCCACTGAGCAGGGAGCCCGATGCAGGGCTCGATCCCAGGACCCTGAGATCACGACCCCAGCCAAAGGCAGACACTTAGCCAACTGAGCCACCCAGGTTCCCCTTTAACACAACTTTAAAGAGTTAAAAACGCCACAGGAAAAACAGGGGTTGTTTTATATTGCCTTCACTCGGGCTCCCCCAGGAGCAGACAGGGAGCTGGGGTGTTCCCGCCCAAGCCCTCAGCTGCTGCTTAAGGATGCCCTGAGTGGGGGCGTTTACTCCCGGGCACCGAGGTCGGGCCTCTGTGTCCTCCAGAAAGCTGGGGCTGTCAGGGGAGAGGGGCGTTAGGGTCTGCTGCAGATGGCTAGACCTCTACTTGCCTAGAGCCACACCTGCCTGTCACTTGACGCCCACAGTCCCGCCTCTAGGAACCTGGGCCGCAGAGACACCCACACCGGTGGGCAGAGGTGTATTGCTTTCCAGAGTGGAAAGTCGAAGCGTCCTCCAGTGCCCACCGGTCAGGGATCGGGCCGACATGGCCCATCCGTGTTCCAGAAGCAGGATGTCTCAGCCATAGATATGAGGCAGATGTGGGGGTACCAGCGTGAAAGGGACCCTGAGACATACTGTGAAGGAATGGGAAGAGTGTGATCCTAATGGCATGGTTTTTAAGTCTCAGAATTATTTACGTATGCACCTGTGGGAGGAGGCTTGGGGGCTCCTATTTTATTTTATTTTGGGTGCTCGTATTTTAACATGAGTGATTAATAATTTGATGTTAATAACAGTCCTCGGTGCTGGGTTCCCCAGCCAGGCCCCCTTGGTCGTAGCACACAAGGACTTGAACTCAGGAGCGGGTCGTCCCTGGGTTCAAGGCCTGGCTCTGCCACTTCCCAGCTGTGTGACCTGGGGGGAGGAATGGGGGCTCTCTGTGCCTCAGTTTTCTCATCAGCAAAAATGAGATAATGCTAAAAGCTACCCCCCGTAACATATACAGAGTTCTCAGCAAAATGAGTCGTCATCATCGCTCACATTTGTTGTGTATGTTTTTATGCAGGGAGAGTGGATAGTGTGAATTAAGAGCAGTTTTGTTTTTGTGTTTTTTTAAAGATTTTATTTATTTATTTGACAGACAGAGATCACAAGTAGGCAGAGAGGCAGGCAGAGGGTGGGGGAAGCAGGCTCCCTGCTGAGCAGAGAGCCCGATGTCAGTGTTGTCATTACCTGCTGTACGGCTGGGGGGCTCCTGGCAGCATCCTGCACCGCCCCCCCCAGAACAGCTGCTGTGTCCTTGCTCTCTCTGCACCCCCTTCATCTCTCCGGCACCACGGGGGTCCCAGCACTGGGGTGTCACTGCAACAGAAACGTGTGTTTCCTCCCCCCGCAGTCCGTGGGCTCCGTCTATAGTGGCCTGATGCAGGGAGTGGGGGCCGCCGAGAAGGTGTTCGAGTTCATTGACCGGCAGCCAACCATGGTGCATGATGGGAACTTGGCCCCTGACCGCCTGGAGGGCCGGGTGGACTTTGAGAACGTGACCTTCACCTACCGCACTCGGCCCCACACCCAAGTTCTTCAGGTGAGAGGGGTGCCCGAGGCGGGCCCACATCATCCCTTCCTTTGTCCTGTCTCTCGTCTGCATGCCAGGCCTCACAGTATAGCCAGGATCATGTAAGACAGAGTCCTGGTCCTCGTGGAGTTCGGGCTGGAGTCAGGGAAGGCAGATCATTAACAGAGTGTTCCAGATAATAAGTGCCAGCAAGGCAATAAGTCGGGGTGGCGTGATAGGGGTAGCTCACAGGGATGGCGTTAGCAGTCCAGGAGGGCTTCTCAGAGGAGAGGCCATCGGAGCTGGTCCTGAACAAGAGGAGGAGGCACCCAGGCTGTGGAAGTGAGCCTCAGGGTCCTGCCAAATCCTAGAAAAGAGAGCATTCAGGGGCTGGCAGTGCCCAACCGCGGCAAAGGAGCATGGTGGGGCGGGAAGGGCACCCTCCTGTGTCCAAGGCCAGGGCATCTGAGCCAGTGGCCCCACACGGTGTCCGCCTGTTCCTTGCAGAATGTCTCCTTCAGCCTGTCCCCAGGAAAGGTGACCGCGCTCGTGGGGCCCTCGGGCAGTGGGAAGAGTTCCTGCGTCAACATCCTAGAGAACTTCTACCCGCTGGAGGGGGGCTGCGTGCTGCTGGACGGAAAGCCCATCAGCGCCTATGACCACAAGTACCTGCACCGCGTGGTACGTGAATGCCCTTTGTCGTCCTGCGCGCTTTGTCCGACCTTCACCCTGAGAGCAGTCACACAGGTCCAAGAAGTGCTAGAGGTCAACACAGGCTCGGAGAGCTTCAGCTGTGCACCGGCATCCAGGTCAAGAAACAGAACATTCCAGGACTCCTCCACCCCGTGTGTCCCTTCTCTTTCCCCCAGAGGCCGCATCTCTCTGACTTTATGATCTTCTCCTTCTTTTCTTCAGTTTTACCATTGCTTTGTGCCTCCCCGAACAACAGAGCTGTGTTTTGCCTAGTTTTGAGCTTCATCTGGCTGGAATCATAGAACGTGCGTCCAGCTGGGTCTTGCTTCTTCTGCTCAGCGTTATTCGTGAGACATCCAGGTTGAGGCTGTGGTTGTTGTTCATTCGTTTTCATTGCTGGGTGATAATCTACAGTGTAAACATGTCACCATCTAGTTAGGCATTCTGCTCTTGATGGGGACTTGGATTGTTTCCTGTTTTTACTGTTACCAATACTGACGTAGACAATTTTGTCCACATTTTGTAGTGCACGTGGGTACGTATGTTCTCCCAGAGTGCATGCATATCCCTGACTCTAGTAGCTACTGTCACTAGGGTGTTCATACATACTTTACATTCCCACTAGCAGTGGATGAGAGTTCCAATGACTCCACATTTAAGTCATCTCTAGTATGTAAAGGAGGCTTACTCATGACGATACAGTTTTTGGTAGTCATTTCATAAAGGGATCCTCAACTCCTGCTCCTGTGCTAGTCTAAGAACAGGGATGCCCTGGATGGTTGTTCAGGTTGTACATAATACAAGAAAACCCAACTACCAAGAAGGCACCATTTCCATCATCAACATACATTAAATTATAGGAGAGCCTGAGGACTGGCACAGAGATTCCAGAACTCCTAGCCAAATTCTAAGTGGTGGCAGAGGCCATACATTGTGATATCTGCCTACCCACCTGCATATAACTGGGTATAGAAGCTGAGCAGTGGTCCCAGGTATGTGATGACAAGGCCGCTACCTATCAGAGTTCTGGAAGTGACCCTAGCCCTAGTGTACTAGCTAACATGCTCAGACATGTAGTATTCTTAGATAGTTAATATTGTCAGTGCCCATCTTTTGCCAGCTGATGAGGACATACCTAGAGGTAGTTCATGGCCATCTTTTGCATTTTCCTAATGACCAAGTACTTTAACATATTTTACTACTTGGATTTCCTCTTTTGTGCATACCTGCTCTTTAGTTCAAATTAAAAATTTTAATTTTCGGGATGCCTGGGTGGTTCAGTTGGTTAAGCAGCTGCCTTCGGCTCAGGTCATGATCCCACTGTCCTGGGATCGAGTCCCACATCAGGTTCCCTGCCGAGCGGGGAGCCTGCTTCTCCCTCTTCCTCTGCCTGACTCTCTGTCTGCCTGTGCTTGCTCTCATGCTCTCTCTCTCTCTCTCTCTCTGACAAATAAATAAATAAATAAGTCTTTTAAAAAAATTTAATTTTCATAAGCCCCACGGAGTAAAATACAACAATCTAACCAGATTCCCACATATTCAGAGAATTTTGTAATTAAGACATGAGAGTTCCTCTCCACCTCACCTTTTTTTTTTTTTT
>ML104052.1:0-23356 GCA_003697995.1 Taxidea taxus jeffersonii | reverse complement strand
TTTTTTTTTTTTTTAAGATTTTATTTATTTATTTATTAGAGAGAGAGAGAGAGAGAGCGCACAAGCTCAGGCAGACAGAGTGGCAGGCAGAGGCAGAGGGAGAAGCAGGCTCCCTGCTGAGCAAGGAGCCAGATGTGAGACTCGATCCCAGGACGCCAGGATCATGACCTGAGCCGAAGGCAGCTGCTTAACCAACTGAGCCACCCAGGCGTCCCTCCACCTCACCTTTTAAATTCCACTCCATGAAGGTTAACTGCTGTTAGCAGTTTAGTAAATATCTGTTCCAACCTGTTCCTATCTTTATATAAACATACTGATAAGTAAAGGCCCATATATAAGTTTTTTGCTTTTTATTTTTTTAAAGAGAGATAGATAAACAGAAGAGGAGAGAGAGGGAGGAAATCCCAGGCTGACTCCACACCCAGCAGAGCCTGATGCAGGGCTCGATCTCACGACCCTGAGATCATGACCTGAGTTGAGTGGGACGCTCAACCGACTGAGCCACCCAGGCACCCCTTCATATATCAGTTTTTTAAACAAAAACAGAATCATGGTGTGTGTGTGTTAAGTTTGATTTAATGGACACACTGTGATTATGAGCCAATCTCCAATTTATGAAACTGCTTTTTCTTTCTACTTACAGTGTTGCAGTGATATCCTCCATACTATCATTTTTGTAGGCTACATTCCTAAAACTGGAATCACAGGACAAGTTCTTTCAATTATTCTCTCCGAAGGAAGGAGACACCAGGGAGGCCTTTACGGCCTGGGGGCTGCTATGGCCCCCTGTCTCCTGGCATGGACCGACTTACTCACATTCCACATTCTCTTTCTCTCCCCTCCCTGGCTCCCTCCACTCCACCCAGGACAGGGGCAGACAGCGAGCTCTCTTCGAGGTCAGGAAACTTGGCTTAGGCCAGAGCAGCCCGCTTAACAGGCCCCAGATTTTTGGTTGGGGAAAGCTGAGGGCTTGTGCAGAAAGTGGACTTTGTTGTTTGTGAAGGAGAGAGGCAGCGGATGCTAACAGCCGGGCTCCGGCTCTGCTCAGATTTCAGACCCAAGACCCCTGGCGTCAGGCAGGCCAGGGGCTGGCGAGGTTCCTGGTGACAGCTGGACGGATGCGAGCCTGGCCTCTCATGCCCCATGCTTTCTCCTGCACAGATCTCCCTCGTGAGCCAGGAGCCGGTGCTGTTCGCCCGCTCCATCACAGACAACATCTCCTACGGCCTGCCCACCGTGCCCTTCGAGATGGTAGTGGAGGCCGCACAGAAGGCAAATGCCCACGGCTTCATCATGGAGCTCCAGGACGGCTACAATACAGGTACACAGCCCAGGAGCGTCACCTCCAACCTGCCTGAAGGCCCACGCTCGGGGATGCCACCCTCTGAGTGAAGCATTGTTCTCTGCCAGCTGCTCTTTATTTCATGTGAAATTCACTCAACGTTTAATACCTTTACAGTACTATGCAACCAACCACCTCTATGTATTTTTAAGCATTAGTATTATCTATTACTTATTTTTTAGAAAGAGAGAGAGCAGGAGCATGGGGGGAGGGGCAGAGGGAGAGGGAGAAGCAGGCTTGCCCTGAGCAGGGAGCTGAGCAGGGAGCCCGATGCGGGACTCGATCCCAGGACCCTGGAGTCATGATCTGAGCTGAAGGCAGATGCTTAACTGACTGAGCCACCCAGGTGCCCCAAAACATTATGATTTTCAAATAATATATGTATCAGATTAATTATAGTTGCTTAATTTTGTATTAAGTAAATATTTTAATAGAATAAATTAAACGATATACTGATTTATATCATTTATTTTGTTATACTTAATATACTTAAAAGTTTTAACTCTTAGGGGCACCTGGGTGGCTCAGTGGGTTAAGCCTCTGCCTTCGGCTCAGGTCATGATCTCAGGGTCCTGGGATCAAGCCCCACATTGGGCTCTCTGCTCGGCAGTGAGCCTGCTTCTCTCTCTCTGCCTACTTGTGATCTCTGTCTGTCGAATGAATAAATAAGGTCTTTAAACAATAAATAATTAAATTAAATTAAATTTTAACTCTTGTGAAGAGGCTATTCACATGGTTCAAAACTAAAAGTGTGTATGAAATGATAGACAATGAGGGGTTTTACTTCATCCCTTTCTCTACCCCTGTTTCCTCCTGGCCCACCCAAACTTCTTTTGTTAGCTTCCGACGCGTCCTTTGGGAGCTTTTTCATGAAAATGTGAATGAATATATATATATATATATGTATATTTATTTAGTTTTTAAGATTTTTTTTTAAAGATTTTATTTATTTATTTGTCAGATAGAGCAGGAGCAAGCACAGGCAGACAGAGTGGCAGGCAGAGGCAGAGGGAGAAGCAGGCTCACCGCTGAGCAAGGAGCCCGATGTGGGACACCATCCCAGGACGCTGGGATCATGACCTGAGCCGAAGGCAGCTGCTTAACCAACTGAGCCACCCAGGCGTCCCTAGTTTTTAAGATTTTTTATCTATTTATTCGACAGACAGAGATCACAAGTAGGCAGAGAGAAAGAGGAGGAAGCAGGCTCCCCACTGAGCAGAGAGCCCGATGTGGGGCTCCATCCCAGGACCCTGGGATCCCATGACCTGAGCCGAAGGCAGAGGCTTTAACCCACTGAGCCACCCAGGTGCCCTATTGAATGTAATATTTTTATTTCCTCCTGACCTTTAAAAAAAAAAAGAAAAACAAACTCAGCACCTTATATTCTGCACCTGGCTTTTTTTTTTTTTTTTTTTTTAACTTAACATGGTATCTTAGTGATGTTACATGTCGTCACTTAGACCTCCCTTGTTCCGTTTTTAAGCAGTGGCATAGTATTCCAGGGTATTGGGCTTTATGATAATTTGTTTTAATTCATTCAGTTTCCTATTGATGGACGTTCAGTAGATCTTTTGTTTTGATTTACAGCGTTAGTACTCTGAGTCGTGGGTAACACGGGCGTTGGCCACCATGCTTGGGAAAGTCACTTGTAGGGACAATCCACAGAGGTGGGGATGCAGCTGCCAGGGTCATGCACTTGAACTTGTGATCCATAGACTTGCACGGTGCAGAGTGATAGACACAGAGGTGTATGCACTGTGGCCGGAGGGATCACCCCGACTGTGCTTGCCCCAGAAGGATGGGGGAGTGCCTGTCTCCCCACAGTGACACCAGGACAGTGTATTATCAGACATCGGGATGTTTTCCAAATTAATAGGGAACAATTTGTATATTAGTACCAATTGAATGTAGTCATGGTTCGCATGAACAGGGAAGGAGAGCGTCCTTCCATGAGTTTGGGAGCTATAGGTTATCCCAGCCGGTGGCCCTCTGCACCACACCTTTTCCTGGAGAGCACAGCTCCTGGGGCAGCAAGGAAAGGAAGAGGAGAGGGTCCTCTCTGTCTTCCCTACAGAGGTTGCCCTGGCCCCACCCTCTGCTCATTTGCCCCTGTCCCTCTGTCACGCAGAGACTGGGGAGAAGGGCGCCCAGCTGTCAGGTGGCCAGAAGCAGCGGGTGGCCATGGCTCGGGCTCTGGTGCGGAACCCACCTGTCCTCATCTTGGACGAAGCCACCAGCGCTCTGGATGCGGAGAGCGAGTACCTGGTGAGTTGCGGGGTGCCGGGGTGATGCCAGAGAAAAGAGCGGGCACCAGGAAGGGCTTGGAGATGCCGTGGGGCTCTCCCAGGCCGTCAGCTTTCTGGACTGGGGTGTTCAGGGCTGAAGGTCCAAGCAGCTGGTTCTTGGCAGAGCTCAAAATACATGACGTGGGTTTGGAGTCGAGGCCCTGCCCTCAGCTCATCATGGGAGCTGGTGTCTTCCGCTCCCTGAGCCCCCTTTCCATTGGTAAAGAGCATCCAACAGTGGATCTGTCAGTGACCGGGTGGGTGCCTCGGCCCCTCCGTGGTCGGATCTTTGATTACATAGGCACTCACTGCGCTCCTCTGGGCCGCCAGGCACCGTCCCAGCCACCGAGGTTGCCATGACGGGCTGACCAGACAAAGTCCTGCCCCTGCAGCTTTTCCAGTCCTGGGGGAGACAAGCGTGAGTTCAACCTGTGGCCCATGGTGCACAGAAAACAAAACCGTCATTTGAGAGAGAAATTGAGACAGGTCACCCTGTCAGAGAGGGACACAGCCAGACATTGATGCTGGAAAAAGAGATTTTCTTCAGTAGCGACTGACAGTAGGGAAAGAGCAGGGCTCCATTCTGATTTGTGCAGAGGGGACAGTGGTGACAGGCGCTGAAGGAGAATGAAGGCAGAGGGAGCAGGCTCTCGGGAAAGCCCCGAGTTGGTCAGTTTGGACGTGATTAGGCAGCGGTGTCTGCAGGCTGCCAGCTGTGGGCGGGAATTCTGTCCTCCCACGGAGACTGGGAGACCCAGGCCTGTCCTTCCTGATGATTACATTTCAAAGGAATGGCTTTTAGTCCTTGAGAAAGACACTCCTGACTGCAGGAGATTCATATATGTGTATCGAAGGGACGGAGAAAGGATTTGCAATTATAAACCCTTTTTATTAAACACTTTAAGAAAGGGAGGTCAGGGGCCTACCGTCAGGTGTTGGCTAGAACAGTCAGTTCCCCTGGCAGCACTCCCGAAGCCCTGCTGGAGTGTGACCATCTCCCCAATGCACGTGGGGTCTTCAGGTGCCATTTGAGCTGAGACCCAGGAGAAGAGCAGCTGAGCATCCAAGAAGGAAAAGAGCAGCATGTGCAAAGGCCCAGAGCAAGTTCACAGGCAAGCCCAAAGGTCAGCGTGTCAGGCTGGTGGGAGTCTGACAAGGTAAGGCGAGGACAGAGTCATAAGGAAACATAGGCTCCTTGGGCCCTAGTCATAGAGTTTGGAATTTTTTTTTTTTTAATTAATGGAATTTTTTTTTTTTTTTTGAAGAAAAGTTTTAGGTTTAAAGAAAATTCTGCAAAAAGTGCAGAGAGTTCCCATATATCTCCTTTTCACCCCACAGACAGTTTCTCCTGTGATTAGTATCTTGTCACGGTGCATTCATTCCAGTCGATGAGCGGGTCTTAATGCATTGTTGCTAACTCAGGACCCTGGTTTACATCAGAGTCCCTCTTGGTGTCGTGCAGTCTTGTCTGCGACAGTGCAGAATGTCAGGCAGAGTCTGGATTTTATCCTTGTTTGGGAAACGAAGCTGTTGGGGGGCTCAGAGCAGGAATTCAGCAAGAACCCGGGGCCGGCAGGTTGCAGGCATTCAGGCAAGACGTAACAGGGGTAGCAGTGGGAGGATGGAAAGAGCCAGACGAACTGGGGAGAGATGCCCCCTGCAGGATTCGCCCAGCACTTGGATTTGGACAATGAGCCAAGGATGGGGAATTGAGGGCTGTGGGCTCGTGGGCTTCAGCCTTGAGGCTGATGGTGAGACCATGAGCGAAGGTGCAGGTCGCAAGGAGCAGGAAGAGCAGAGAGGCGAGCAGGTTAGAGTTCAGCTGTCACTCGCCAGGCACCTCCCCTGTGCTGGGCCCTGAGCTCCGTCCCCTGCGCCCCAAACCCCAGGGAGCCAGTGGGGGGGCCCTGGTTTCCCTAAGGAGCCTGATGAGGCTCAGCAAGGTGACGCATCCCTGCGACACTGTGAATGTGGGAGCGGACCAGCTGCGGGCGCGGTGGGGGTGCGTGGGGGCAGCGCCCACCCGAGCCGGCCCCTCCGGTCTCCCCAGATCCAGCAGGCCATCCACGGCAACCTGCAGAAGCACACCGTGCTCATCATCGCGCACCGGCTGAGCACGGTGGAGCGCGCGCACCTCATCGTGGTGCTGGACAAGGGCCGCGTGGTGCAGCAGGGCACGCACCAGCAGCTGCTGGCCCAGGGCGGCCTCTACGCCAAGCTGGTGCAGCGGCAGATGCTGGGGCTCGAGCCCGCCGCGGACTACTCAGCTGGCCACAAGGAGCCGCCGGGCGGCGGCCACAAGGCCTGACCGCAGGCCCCGCCTCGCATGGTGGGGCCAAGACCCTGGCACCTGCCGGGCAGATGTACCCATGGGGGGCCCCCCCCGGCCCCGCTGCCCTCTGAGCCCAGGCCCACCTCGCTGGAGGGCAGCCTGCCATGTCCCATATTGTCACTGCTTCCTGCATTGCGCCCCCCCCACTTCCCACTCCATCCATCTGCCCCCACCCCACCCCACCCTTCCCTGCTGCCGGGAGCCGCCGCCTCCAGTCTGGGCAGCAGAGACACCGCTGGTCTCTCCATCTGGTCTCCCAGAGCTTCTAAGAGAAGGTAGAGCTACCAAGATCTCACTTGGAAAACCAAGGTTTTTTACTGCTTGGTTCTATGGGCCCCAGTCAACTCCCAGATTTCGAAAACTTTTTTCTTTTTTAAATGGGGAGTAATGATGGGCAAGTTTACTGAGATGTTCTAGAAACTTCTGAGCCAGGAGTGAATGATCCTTCCTAATAGCTGGGGGGATGCCAGGGGAGAATTAGGCCTCTGCCCTTTGCCCCTCAAGAGAAGGGGCTTTCCTGTCCCCAAAGGGGGACACGGAGGAAGGGACTTCTCTCACTCTTCGCAGCTTCGTGAGTCAGGCCAAGGGTCGGCGGGAAGAGTGGGAAGGGCCTGTCAGCCCATGGCCCTTGCCGTCCTGCCAAATCTAAGCCAGTCTCACTGTAAACCACTACTAACCTTAACTGGGGGAGTGAGGGGCTGGCCAGGCCTGGCAGAGCCTCAGGGTGTCCCAGCCCCACACCCGGCTTGAGCCCCTCAGGCCCGCCTCATCCGTTGCTCCCATCTCCCCCCTCCGCTGGCAGCCCTTCTCCCCCACATCCACCCCTGCGGCTCTGCTCCTCGCTCTGCTCCTCGGAGGGGAGGCCCTTCAATGTTGGATGTCTGAGAGATGCATTCTCTTCCCTGTCTGCTGGACAGAATGGCGGCAAAGCTCAGGCTCTGGTTTTGCGGGGTGGGGGGGGCGGTGTTTGCAAGATGTTGGAAGAACTCGGTCAATAAAGTGTACTACCTCTGACCCCTGACCTCTGACCTCTTCCTGGGCCCTCTGCCCCGCCACCTGGTTAGGTTTTTCCATCAGACATAGCCTGAGAGATTTGGGTAAAGGGCCTCCCCCGCAGGGTCTGGGAGCCCCCGTTCTGTGCTCTTCATGTCCCCAGGAACTCTAGCACCGACGAATTCATTCGTGTCTGTCTGTCTGTCTCCATGGGGCTTGTGCAGGGTCATGGAGGCCTGTCTCCTTGGCACCCTGGGGACTTCTGTGCAAATGCCACCTGCTCTTTTCCATCAGGGACCGGGCCCCCCGTGCCCACTCCACCCCACGGAGCCAGGAAGTCTTACCTGACAGCTCCATCAGAAGGGAGGTGAGACTAGACCCAGGAGAAACCTCCGGGGCGGTTATTCTTGCGGGGCTGTGATGAAGTCCGGGTTCCCGGGAGGGGGCCGGGGGGCAGTGGCTGCTTACCAACCGGTGGAGAAATACTTCAATACAGTAACTACTGGTGCAGCCGCGTACCCAGTTTCCTGCCCAGCAAGCTGACCCAGACCGCCACCAGCCGAGTCTCCTGCTTCACCTCAGGGGCTTGAGGAAACGGAGTCCCAGGGCGGTTAAGCTGCTTGCTCAGGACCACCAGCTAGTGAGGGCTAGAGCCGGGATTCACACCCAAGACACACTTGTGTGTGTCTGACCCCAACCTTGGAAGGCCTGAGAGTGCAGCTCTGAGGGCACGGGCTGGGGAGACTTGCCTGACCCTGCGGCGGAGGCTGTACGGATCCAGCGGCGGACCTGAGTTCTCAAACAGAAGTGCTTCCAGGAGCCAGGTACGTACTGCAAGTGTGTGCAGTCGGCCAGGCGTGGCAAAAAGCAGACAACCCTCTTGGTTTCTGTTCCGCTTTTCCACTTCTGCGATGGCGCAGAGAAATCTTTCCGTTCCATTAGAAAGAGATCACGGCGCAAGCCTGGGAATGGTGACGGAGGCCTCAAACCTGTGCAGCGGGGCTGGGGGCGGGGGGGGGGGGGGCTGGGTTTCAGCTGCAGTCCCTTGAGGCCACGCAGGAAGGTGGCCTTGAGTCAGCAGATCTGCAGAGATTTTCGGAGAAGCTGGAAATTGGAGTTTTAATGGGAGATTGACTGCTTTTTATAGATTGGCTCAAATTAGTTTTACAAAACCCAGGGTCAATAAACACAGCTCGAAGGCAGTCTGCCGCCTGTGGGTCACTGGTTGGTAACCTCTATCCTCAACATCCTTTTCCTCCAAAGTCTTTGGAGCTTCCCCATCAGGGGGAATTTTCCCCTGCCAAGGGGCAGGGGTTGGGGGCCCGCAGCCCAACCCCATTCCAGCCCAGGCTCCTCTCTTGCCCCCTCCCCACCCCCACCCTCCAGCAGCCCTACGCTGGGCTCCCCAGATTCACCGTACGTTCCCATGCGGGTGTCAGCTTCATCTCCCCAGTTCATAAACCTGAACCCAAAAGCAGACCCTAGGCAGACAAAAGAACCTTCCAGAGACCAAGCTAGCTGCTTTTTAGAAGGCAGATATGATTTTTTATTTTTTTATTATTACTTTTTAAAGATTTTATTTATTTATTTGACAGAGATCACAAGCAGGCAGAGAGGCAGGCAGAGAGAGGAAGAAGCAGGCTCCCTGCTGAGCAGAGAGTCTGATGGGGGCTCGATCCCAGGACCCTGAGATCATGACCTGAGCCGAAGGCAGCTGCTTAACCAACTGAGCCACCCAGGCGTCCCACCGAGATATGATTCTTTAAATAAATGTTTTACTTTGGGATAATTTTAGTATTTTTTTTAAAGATTTTATTTGTATGAGGGAGAGCACAAGTAGGTGGGGTAGGGAAAAGGGCAGAAAAAGAAGCAGACTCCCCTCCAAGCAGGGAGCCCAACGTGGGGCTCGATCCCAGAACCCTGAGATCATGACGTGAGCCAAAGGCAGATGCTTAACTGACTGAGCCCCGCAGGCGTCCCAGGATAGTTTCAGTGTTACAGAAAAGTTGCAAGGAAACAGAAGCATTTCCTATATAGCCCTTAGTGAGTTTTCCTCCTGTTCCCATCTCGTGTGATCGTAACCAAAACAACAACACTGGCCTCTCACTGTCCATGAAACTCCAGGCTTTTCTTCTATTTCACCAATTTTCCAATAATGTGGGCTTTTTTTGGTTTTGGTTTTGGTTCTAGGATCCAATTCAGGGCACCACATTGCATTTAAAGTTTTTTTTGTTTTGTTTTTTGTTTTTACTGTAGTAAAATCACACAACATAAAACTTACCATTAAGGACATTTAGCACATTCACAATGTGGGACAACCATCAGCATCTCCTAGTTCCAGAACATTTTCCTCCTTTCCCTCCAAAAAACCCATCCAATTAATAGTCCCTCCCGATGGCCACCTCCCCCGCCCCTGACCCCCTGACACCCAGCAGTCCGCTAGCTATCTCTGTAGATGCATGTCTTCTGGACACCTCCTATCAGTGGAACCATGCACTGTGCAGCCTTTTGTGTCCGGCTGCTTTCACTCAGCGTCATATCTGCAAGGCCTAGCCAGGTTGTAGCAGGTGTCCGTGCTTCCTTCTTCACGGCTGAATCCGATTCCATTGTGTGGATGGACCACATTTTGGTTATCCCGTCATCCATTGATAGACTCTTGGGTTGTCTCAACCTTTTGGCTGTTATGATTAGCGCTTCCGTGAACGTTCATGTCTTTGTGCGGATCTAAGTTTTCATATCTCTTGGGTACACACCAAGACCAAAATGCTGAGTCTCACAGTCACTCTCTGTCTGCATCTTGAGCACTCACTAAACTGTCCCCACAGTAGCTGCCCCATTTTATGTTCCAAAGCATTAGGGTTCTGATTTCTGCACAGCCTCACCAAATGCTTGTTATTTTCTGTTTTTATTTATTTATAATTTTAAATTACAGTCATCCCGGTGGGTCTGAAGTGGAAAGCCTTGATTTTTAAAGTGGGCTTTTTCTCCCTGGTAATTAATTGAGCAAATAGGGCTGCCCTCTTCTGTCCCAGGTCCTATGGGAGGCGATCTGGGAAAACCATGGCCGCCGAGCCCACGGGGGAATGCACCGTCCTCTGGGGAGATAGACAAGGAAGTAAGTAAGGATGAGACAGGATGGAGACAGGCACAGGGACTGTGGGGACCCAGAGCAGGCTTAGTCCTTAATCTTGGTATAAAGACCCAAGGGCAGGGGGAGGACAGAGGCCGGGCTATCTTTGCACAGACTGGCCACCTACGTTGAAATTTTTGAACAAGGGGCCCTGCATTTTCATTTTGCACCAGGCCCTGCCAATTCTGTAGCTTGTCTTGGGTGGTTGTCCCAGCTGGAGGCAGGGGTCAGGGGAGGTCTCTCCCACAGCTTCATCTTTGGCATCCAGAGGATGTTTTTTTTAAACCCAGGCGTTTCTCACCGGTCAAGCCCCTGCTGTAGGTCATCCCTCCTCTCTCCCTGCCCCTCTCTCTTCCATGCTGCTCTCTGAAGCTGAATGAATGCATTAGGCAGCAGATGGGTTTTTCCCAGCGGCTGGTCTCAGCAGACTGGGATCCGAGTGTATCTGTCCGGAGGAGGCTGTTAATCTGATTTGGGCTTGCAGTCACAGCTGACAGCTCCAGACAAAGAAACCGGCACGTTGAGAGGCTCCCGGCACTGCAGAGCTGGAGCGGATGCTGAAGGTGGGCTCGGGGTAAAGCAGCCGCACCTGGATAGTAGGAATGACGGTCCCTTGACAGTGTGTTCCGCCCGTTGCCCAGTGGCTGTGCCAGAGCTCTGACCCCACCTCAGGAAGCTTTCATAACTAACACGCTCAGAAATCCACCTGTCCTCCTTTTCTTTCTTTCTTTCTTTTTTTTTTTAAGATTTATGGGTGGTCCTGTCTGGCTCAGTCAGTAGAGCGTGTGCCTCTTGATCTCAGGGTCCTAAGTTCAAGCCCCATGACATAGGGCTTGCCTTGCAAATAGTAATAATAGTGATAATAATAAACTGTTTTTTAGACAGAGATTTTATTTATTTGAGAGACAGAAATCAGGAGCAGGGCGGAAGGGGCAATGGGGGGTGAGGGAGAGGCCGAGGCAGAGGGAGAAGCAGACTTCCCGCTAAACAGGAAGCCAGACACAACATAGGCCTCCATCCCAGGACCCCGAAATCATGACGTGAGCCCAAGGCAGACGCTTAACCCACTGAGCCACCCAGGCACCCCCTGATTATTTTTCTGTCTGGTACCGAGTGTGGGTGTGGCTGTGGGGAGAGAGAAGCCCTCATTCACTGTCTTGAGAGTGCAGATGGGGACAGCCACTTTCGAAAGCGATTTCCCACATGTGGTTAAAAAAAAGGGTGAGATGAGCAAACTGTACAACCCACAATTGTGCCCTTCGTGGGCCTGAGAGGAGTGGCTTTAAAACATTTTTCTTAATTGAGGTAAAATTCACAGAACATAAAATTCACCATTGACACTGTTTTTTTAAAGCATAGAATTCAGTGGCTTTTAGTAAATTCACAAGGTCGTGAAACTATCATCGAGATCTAATTCCAGAACATTCTCATAACTCCAGAAAGGATATCCGTACCCATTAAGCCTTCAGTCCCCATTTCCCCCCACCCCCCCCCCCCCCCCACCTGGCAACCACTAATCTGCTTTCCATCTCTATGGATTTGCTTGTTTGTTTGCGCTTCATGGAAATGGAATCATACAGTATGAGGTCTTTTGAGCCTGGCCTTTTTCAAGGTTCATCCATGTTGGAACATCTATCAGTACCTTATTCTTTATTATGGTGGAGCAGGATTTGATTGCATATGGCAGGACCCCCTCTGTGTGTTTATCGGTTCGTCTGTTGATGAATATGTGGGTTGTTTCCGCCTTCCCCTGCTGTGAATAGAGCTGCCGTGAACATTTGTGTACACGTTTTCACGTGGACCTACATTTTCAATTCTTTTGGGTGGAATCTCTGGGGGAGGAATATTTTTTAAACCTTGTTTTTGGGGCACCTGGGTGGCTCAGTTGGTGAAGCCTCTGCCTTCGGCTCAGGTCATGATCTCAGGGTCCTGGGATCAAGTCCTCCATTGGGCTCCCTGCTCGGCGGGGAGCCTGCTTCCCCTCTCCTCCCAGCTCGTGCTTTTTCTCCTATCTCTGTCTCTCTCTCTCAAATAAGAAAATCTAAAAAAAAAAAAAATTAAATTAACCTTGTTTTCACTGCAATCCTTAGTAAGAAAAACACTTACCCTCCCTACCAAGAACACACACCCCAAAAGCTTCACCAAAGAATAGTAAAGTACCTATTACAAAAGATTCTGACCTATGTCATTTAAGAAAAAAAAATGGATTTTGTGACTTATTCATGCCTCGGGGCAGTTTGAAAACCACTGCTTTGGGGGGACACCTGGGTGGCTCAGTTGGCTAAGCGGCTGCCTTCGGCTCATGATCCCAGCGCCCTGGGATCGAGTCCCACACCAGGCTCCTTGCTCGGCAGGGAGCCTGCTTCTCCCTCTGCCTGTGCCTGCCACTCTGTCTGCCTGTGCTCTCTCTCTCTCTGTCTCTAACAAATAAATAAATAAAATCTTAAAAAAAAAAAAAAGAAAAGAAAACCACTGCTTTGGGTTTTTTTTTAAGTTTCTGTTAAAATTTAAATTCAATTTAAAAAATTTAAATTCAATTAATTAACATACAGTATATTATTCCAGTAGTAGAGGTCAGTGATTCATCAGTCTTACATAATACCCAGTGCTTATCCCATCGCCTGCCCTCCTTAATGTCCATCCCCCGGCTACCCCATCCCCCCACCGGAAGAACACAGCTTTGGAGCCATCAGCTCAAGGATGTTTGTAGCAGCCTGGTTTGCATTTGCAAATTCTAGAAACAACTTCCCTGTCTTTAATTTGGTTGTTAAAAGTGTGCTGTCAGACATAGGGTGAAATACCATGCGGGAGGAAAAGGCATAAATTAGAGCTATGCATGTTACCTTGGATAGGTCTCGGAAACGTAAAAACGAGCCAGAAAGCACACTGCAGAATAACCTGTTAGGTAGAGTTGATTTATGTATGTTCATTAACACACACAGAAACAGTACCCACTGTATTTCTGGCGCATATAAATATGTGTGTAAAGTTTGAAGTTTTTATTTTAATTCAATTAGTTATAATGCCAGTGCTATATTGGTTTCAGGTGTACAATATAGTGATTCAGCGCTAACATACATCTCGAGGTGACCTCACATGACCTCACAAGTGTGCTCCTTAATCCCCATCATCTATTTCTACCCCCCCTGCCGCCGCCATGTGTGTCAAGTTTAAAATTAGGGCGAGGGGCGCCTGGCTGGCTCAGTTGATCTCCGGGTTGTGAGTTCAAGCCCCATGTTAGGTTTAGAGATTACTTAAATAAAATCTTTAAAATAAATACATAAATAGGGGCGCCTGGATGGCTCAGTGGGTTGGGCCTCTGACTTTGGCTCGGATCATGGTCTCGGTGTCCTGGGATGGAGCCCCACATCGGGCTCTCTGCTCCTCGGGGAGCCTGCTTCCCCCCTCTCTCTCTGCCTACTTGTGATCTCTCTCTCTCTCTGTCAAATAAATAAATAAATAAATAAATATTTTAAAATAAGTAAATAAATAAATACATAAATAAATAAAAGTAGGCTGAGAGGCTATACACTTCATTCGTGTTGGAGTTTCTCTCGTGATTAGAGGGACATCAACATAAATACACTTTTCTTGAGAGTTAATGTCCATTCAAAGCAAATAGAAGAAATGATAACGTTCGGTTCTGAGCATTGGGCACATGTGTGTTTATTATATTGTGTGTATTATATTATGTGTGTTTATTATATTGTGTGTATTATATTATGTGTGTTTATTATATGTACATTTCTTTTTCTTTTTTTCTTGAGATTTTATTTATTTATTTGACCGAGAGAGATCATGAGATCGTGACCTGAGCTGAAGACAGAGGCTTAACCCACTGAGCCACCCATGCACCCCTCTTTCTTTCTTTCTTTTTTTTTTTAAAGATTTTATTTATTTATTTGATAGACAGAGATCACAAGTAGGCAGAGAGGCAGAGAGAGAGAGGAGGAAGCAGGCTGTCCGCAGAGCGGAGAGCCTGACGCGGGGCTCGATCCCAGGACCCTGGGATCATGACCCGAGCCGAAGGCAGCGGCTTTAACCCACTGAGCCACCCAGGCGCCCCCCCTCTTTCTTTTTTTTAATAAAGATTTTATTTTTAAGTAATTGCTACACCCAAGGCGGGGCTAGAGCCCACAACCCGGGATCAAGAGTGGCACATTCCACCGACTGAGCCATCGAGGCGCCCTCCTGTATGTTTCTGAATATTACAGTTTTCCCCAGGGATGGGGGAACACGGAACACTCAAAACAAAGTAAACCAACCCTCGCATGCCAAGCACTGATGAGTCCCACCCGCACTTCCCAGAACAAGATGGAAGGCAGCAGTTATGATTTCTGTTTACTAAAAACAGAAGTTGTTGAAAGCTCAACAGCCAGCTAGCCCGTCTAGAGGTCTCTGTTGGACCTGAGGGGCCACGGTGGGGATCTTCACCCTCCTCCCTCCCTGAGAACCTCCACCCCTATCCTGCACTTCTCCAGGCCCTGAGATTCTAGAAAGTTCCAGTTCTCTGGGGTCCAGCACCCAAACACCCATTACAACTGAGGTTGGTGACTTCTGGCCCCAGGTAGGAGAGCTATTATATTTCAAATAATAATACAGAAATGTTCTTTAACTTTTGGGGAGGTGTTGTGTAGGGGAAGGGTCACAAAGAGACTGTTTAATTGTTTAATCTTTGCCCTTTTTTATTGTGGTAAAATATACATAACATAAAATTGACCATTTTATTTTTTTCTCTTTTTTAAAATTATTTCTTTTTTTAAAGATTTTATTTATTTATTTGACAGACAGAGATCACAAGTAGGCAGAGAGAGAGGAGGAAAGAGGCTCCCTGCAGAGCAGGGAGCCTGATGCGGGGCTTGATCCCAGGACCCTGAGATCATGACCTGAGGTGAAGGCAGAGGCTTTAACCCACTGAGCCACCCAGGTGCCCCAAAATTGACCATTTTAAACTGTGCCACCCAGAGGCCTTAAGTACACTCACAATTTTCCTTTACCTTTTAATTTTTATTTTAATTTTTAAAATGTATTTAATCTCTATACCCAGCATGGGGCTCAATCTCACAACTCTTAAGATCAAGAGTCACATGCTCTTCTGACGGAGCCAGCCAGGAGCCCCTCATTTTACTTTTTAAAAACCCATTTGTTGGGTGCTTACGTGGCTCAGGTCATGATCTCAGGGTCCTGGAATCAAGTCAGGCTCAGCGGGGAGTCTGCATCTCCCTCTCCCTCTGCCCCGTCATTGGTGCTCGCTCGCTGTCTCATGCGTTCTCTCTCTCAAATAAGTAAATAAAATCTTCAAAAAACAAAAACAAAACCCAAAACACATTTGTTATCTCCTTTCATCTGAATAGCCAGCCTGCAGAGACCAGGACAGAGACGGGCAGGTGAGGACAGTGATGGTGGCAACTGTTCCATATGAAACATTTCAACGCGTCAACGCCACCCTGAGCATCTTGTATGAAGGTCATTCATTCCCTGACTCCTCACAACAAGCCTGTGAGGGAGCTCGTACTATAAACCGTGTTTTTCCAAGCAAGAGAAATGAGATTAAGTAACATAGAGCTAAGTGACAAAGCTGGGACCTGACCCAGGCATCTTAAACACCGGAACCCCAAGCCAGAGCCCTTAACCAGCCTACCAGGCTGATCACAGCCTTATTCATCTAACCAATTCCCCACCCAAATTCTTTTCCGTCTTCGTGGTTTGTTTGTTTTTTAGACGTTTGCAATAAGTCATTAGGAGTTACTTGTTCTGGCCTAAGGACTGGGAATTGGTGAAGAGAGGTCTGTGCTGAGTCACTAACAGGAAAGAATGAAGAAACAGAGCCTAACCAGTATTTGCTTTCTCAGTGCAGGAGGAAGTAGTCCATTTAAATAGC
Organism: Taxidea taxus jeffersonii; assembly: GCA_003697995.1. Taxonomy (NCBI): domain Eukaryota; kingdom Metazoa; phylum Chordata; class Mammalia; order Carnivora; family Mustelidae; genus Taxidea; species Taxidea taxus. The sequence continues at coordinate 7,393 of ML104052.1, read as the reverse complement.
TGAGTCACTCCTGGGCGGTCCCAGCAACAACCTCCGGTGACAAAGATGCACCTCACATTGTTGCCGCTCCTTTCCTTTGACAACCTGAGATTGGTCAGTCAGCAGTGATTATTATGAATTGAGTGCCTACTGTGTGCCAGGCACTGTGCTAGGCTGTGGGTCACCACGGAACATAAGAAGTGTGAGGCCGCCTACATTCTGATGGATCATGAACCCCAAATGGTGAAAAGACAAGAGGGTGATCTGGGGAGGGCGCTGGGGTCATCTGAGGAGGTGATGATGTCTGAGCTCAGTGAGGTGAGGGGCCGGCCACAGGGGGGAAGGAATGAGCCAACAACAACCTGGTGAGTCCTCAGAACGTTGAACACGGAGGAACCATAGGACCCAGCAATTCCGCTCCTAGGTAGAGACCCACAAGAAATGAAGACATGTCCAGGCAGAAACTTGTACGTAGATGTTTGTAACAGCTCTATTCACAATAGCCAAAAGGGGGAAACAGCCAGATTGTGCATGAAGTAACAAACGGGTAAACAAATGGGGTATGCAGACAGTGCAGTGCGATTCCACCGTAGAAAGCAAACAAAGTTCTGACACTTGCTACCACTTGGATGAGCCTTGGAAGCATCATGCTATTGAAAGCAGCCAGTCACAAAAGCCACGTGGTGCATGATTCCCTTTGTGTGGCATATTCAGAATAGGCAAATCGATGTGAGAAAGCAGGTTAGAGGGTCCCAGGGCATGGGAGTGGGGTGGGGGATGGGCAGTGACCGCTTTAATGGGAATGAGGTGTCTTTATCGGTTGATGAGAAAGTTTTGAAGCGTCAGAGACCTGGAGGTTGCATAGCGCTGGGAATACACTAATCCCAGAGCATTTGCACACTTGAGAATGGTTAATTGCATGTTATGGGAATTTCACCCCCCCCCCCCAAAAAAAAGGATGGGTGGAAAAAGATTGATCTGGGCAAAGGAATGGCAAGTTTGAAGATCACGAGGCAGGAAGGATCCTGGAATTTGTAGAGCTTGAAATGGGCAGTGACAGGGACACACGGAGAGGGTAAGGGAGGAAAGCAGGACAGGGCCAGACCCAGAGGCTTCTGGGAGGTGGTTGACATACTCTGCCAAGAGTGGAGAGTGTTGGAGGGTTTTGATCAGAATGTGGAAAACGTTCCGGACTGGATGGGGCCCAAGAGAGGCAGCAGGCACCCCCTGTCTCCCCACCCCAAGCAGCCAGGCCTGGGCTCAGCCCGCTCTGTAGCCTTGGAGAGGGACCCTCACTCAGGACGGCCTGAGGGCTCTATGCTAAGTGAAATAAGCCGGTTGGAGAAAGACAATTATCATACGATCTCACTGATGTGTGGAATTTAAGAAACAAAACAGAGGATCATACAGGAAGAGAGGAGAAAAATAAAACAAAACGAAATCAGAGAGGGAGAAAAGCCATAAGAGACTCTTAAGCATGGGAAACAAACAGCGTTGCTGGAGGGGAGGTGGGTGGGGGGATGGGGTAACTGGGTGCTGGGCTTGGGATGTGATGAGCACTGGCTGTCATACGCCACCGAGGAAACACTGACCTCTTCCTCTGAAACCAATAATATATTATATGCTAATTGAATTTTTTAAAAAGATTTTATTTATTTATTTATTTCACACAGAGATCACGAGTAGGCAGAGAGGCAGGGAGAGGGAGAAGCAGGATCCCAGAACCCTGAGATCATGACCTAAGCTGAAGGTAGAGGCTTAACCCACTGAGCCACCCAGGCGCCCCTGTTAATTGAATTTAAACAAAAATTAAAAAAAAAAAAAAAGAATTTTCCACTCCCTATTCGACAAAAAAAAGGGGGGGGGAGGGTATCAGGTATCAGCTAGGGCCCTGGGGTAGATACACAATAGAAGCCCTTCACCTTTCCTGGCCCCAGAGCGCTACAGCACACGCCCAGAGGCTATTAGAGTGTCCGGGACACGGCCCCCTCCCCGCTCACAGTGGCTCTTGGCAGTTATGTAAGCCCTGCCCTTAACAGGCCTGGTCAGCCGCCAGACTGAGTTCCCTGACCTCTGACCCCCAATTATCTAGCGATTTTGGATATCAGCCTAGAGAAAGGGAAGGCTTTTTCCAAAGGAGAGACTGGCTGGAGGCCTGGACGGATGTGTGCGGGTTCCAGTCAAGGACAGACTTTTCCAGAGCAGGGAGATGCCTGACATCTGCTGTGCCCTTCGGGCTGTGGGCAGTCTCCCTGATTCTCCACCACCCGAGCTGGTCTCCTCCGTGCTCACTGATTTGACCTGTCAAGGCTGCCCTAGCATGTTGCTTGCTCTCTGAACGTACTAGAAGTTTCTTAAAGCCTTTTCACCCCTGGGATCTCCACCCAGTAGGTGTGTTCCTTGCTCATACGTAGGTGCTCCAACTCTCGCCGCGGGACAGACTCCTGCAATCCCCCTGCCTACTTGAGAGCTCTCCTCTCTGATGTCCCATGGGTCCCTTGGACTCATCGCCGCAGAAATGCAGCCCCAGGCTTTCCTCCCAAACTATTTTTCTCATAGTCAACTCCGTCTTAATGACACCGTCCGCTAGGTGCTCAAGTTCCAATACCTGGGCCTCGTACCCGACTCTTCCCTTCCTGTCTCCCCTACAGCTCATCGCGTGGGGAGGCCTGCCAGACTGTCAGGGGCCCAGGCCTCTTGAGCTGCACTCTCCTTCTGCCTCTCCCACGGAGACCCACGCCAAGACCCACATGCGGGGCCGTGCGGTGATTTCACTTCTGGGCTCCCCACACACCCGACCTGTGCAAGCCATCCTCCACAGTCGCCAGCCAGACCGGACGTGTTCATCAGCAGACTTTGTTTTTCAGAACCCTTTCAGATCAACAGAAAAATCGCAACAATAGTACAGAGAGTTCCTATAACTGCTCACCAGTTTCCCATTATTAATAGCTGACAGTAGGACAATGCACTTGGCCCAATTAGCCAATATTGATATATTATTGCTAACCAAAGCCCTTAGTTTATTTAGATTTCCTTCGATTTTCCCCTAACATCTTTCTTTAGTCCTGGAACCTGTCCAGGACACCATGTTCTTCTTTTTTCTTTTCCTTTTTTTTTTTTTTAATTTTATTCATTTGACAGAGACACAGTGAGAAAGGGAACACAAGCAGGGGGAGTGGGAGAGGGAGGAGCAGGCCTCCTGCTGAGCAGGGAGCCCGATGCGGGGCTCGATCCCAGGACCCTGGGATCATGACCCGAGCTGAAGGCAGATGCTTAACAACGGAGCCCCCCAGGCCCCCCCAGTTGCTGACTCTTGACGTTGACTTTGATCAGTCTCCTGAAGAGCTAGCGTTTTGTCGGGTTTCTCTGCTATGAAGGGACTCTTCCCCGCCTTTTCCATACTGTAGTCATTTTTTTGTTTTTAAGATTTTATTTTTAAGTATTCTCTACACCCAACATGAGGTTCAAACCCACAACCCCAAGATCAAGAGTCACACGCTCTACCCTCGGAACCAGCCATGCGCCCTCACCCTGTGCTCTTTGGAAGGAAATCGCCAGGGACAGCCCACACCTAAGGACTGGGAGTCATCGAGATCATTAAAACTAGAAATCTGTCCTCTTCCTCCTCTGGTTCAAGCCTTGGCCCTGGGTAGCCCGGGCCTGCCCCATCCCCGCTCACCTCTGCCATGACCCCAGCTCGCCATGCCAAGCCATGCTGTCCCCTTTCTTTCCTCAACATGCCCGCTCTGTCCCCACCTCCGAGCCTGTGTGAGACTCTTCCTCTGTCTTCATCCCCTTCCGCGGTGCTCTCCTGGCTCCTCCTCATTCAGGCATCTGTCAGCTCAGATGTTACCTCCCCTGGGGGGATCCGGGCAAATCCTGGGGGGGAGCCCGGAGTCCATCAAACGTTTTCTTTCCCAAGGGCATGGGCCGCCCCCTGCACGCAGGCGGCAGTGAGGCGGCCGTCCCGGGAGGCGCCGAGACAAGCCAGAAGCAAACTGGAAATGTGGAGTTGTCCAGCCCTGTGAGGGTCAGTGGGGCTCAGCGCGCCTCCCAAAGTCCGCGGTCAAGACTTCACACCGGCTGCTCGCGGCCGCGGCGGGCGCATTCGCACCGGAGGAAGCCGTCAGGGCTACAAATCAGGGCTTGTTTTTAACTCCCTGATTACTAAGCATTTATCCAGACATCACCGCCACACACCGCGGACCCCAGCCCCGGGGGAGGGTCGAGAAGCTTGTCTGGACGCTGAGCGAGCCAGAAGAAGAAAAAGGGACAAGAGGGACGCCTGGGTGGCTCAGCGGGTTAAGCCGCTGCCTTCTGCTCGGGTCATGATCCCAGGGTCCTGGGATCGAGTCCCGCATCGGGCTCTCTGCTCGGCAGGGAGCCTGCTTCTCCCCTCCCCTCTCTGCCTGCCTTTCTGCCTACTTGTGTGATCTCTGTCAAATAAATAAATAAAATCTTAAAAAAAAAAAGAAAAAAGGACAAGAAACGAAAATTCCCGAGAAGTTGTCACAGCTCACCCCCAGATACATCTGACTCCGGATCTGAGGCGGCCCGGCTGCCTGGGAGGCAGCGCGAAGCAAACACGACTCTTCTCCAGAGCTTGGCTCATTCACCCTCTCAGAAGCCTGCCAAGTGACTTCCCAAGGATAACGCCAACATACAGTTGACGAAAACCTGACCCGCAAGGGGACAAGGTGCTGGGAGCGAGAGCCAAGAGAAAGAGGAGGGCAGCAGCGGGAGACCCCCCCATAGACCCCGGGTTCTGGAATTCTCCCAGCACAGATCCGAGAACCGTTATGCTTGCCCCGAGCTTGAAGCTGTTTACAAGGCTCTGAAAAGTGGCCTAGCCGATTTGATGAAGGACGAGACAGAACTAGAGGTACTAGAAAATAATAATGAAGTCAACTGCATTTGACAGAAGATCGGACACCGCAGAAGTATCAGAAGAAATCGTCCGGGGGTGGCTCAGTGGGTTAAAGCCTCTGCCTTCGGCTCAGGTCATGATCCCAGGGTCCTGGGGTCGAGCCCCGCATCGGGCTCTCTGCTCGGCGGGGAGCCTGCTTCCTTTCCTCTCTCTCTGCCTGCCTCTCTGCCTGCTTGTGATCTCTGTCAAATAAATAAAATCTTTAAAAAAAAAAAAAAAAAAAGAAATCATCCAGAAAACCACACAGCGACAAAAAACCGGATAATACCAGAGGGAGAACATGAGAATGTGAGGATTCTGGGAGATGTCGTTGTCATGCCTCTGTCTGGAGTTTCACACAGAAGCAAGAGAGGACGGGTGGAGGAAGCTTTGTAAGAGAGAATGGCTGGGAATTATCCAGGAGGGATGAAAACCTGTCAACCTACGGATCTGAAGAGGCCAAATATTTGTTGAATGAATGAGCCAACGTCTTTCAATAAGAATAAAAGATTCCTTGGTGAGCGTGCCCTGCCTCCTCCTGCCCCTTCCAGAGTGAGCTGCCATGGGTGGAAAGCCCCTGTGTTCTTCCCCCAAACTGCACACAGTGGGAGCCAATCCTTGTAACTGAAAGTCTGCCAGCCTGCTGCCTGCTCTCCCAGCCAGATGTCCTTCCCCCACTGTTCCGCCTTTGTTGTCTTGCCTCGCCCGCCTCGTTATCTGTGTGGTTTAAAATAGACGGGCAGGGAGAGGAATGTTGCCCAGCTACTGAGCTGAGACAAGCCCAGCTTGCAGCCCCAGAGAGTCTCCAAAACTTTCCCCTCGGGGAAGAGGAACATCTCAACCTGCTTAGCAATCATTTTTCTCTCGGAACAAAGGGAAAGATTTCTGAACCCAGAAAAACAATCGGAGTAGCCCTCCAGCAGAGGGCTGGGGGCTGGTAAAGGGTAAGGGTGAGAACAGGTTCTTGAGGTTGTCATTCTCTCTGCTGAGCCCCAAATCCGGGATATTGCACCCCACCTCCACCAGGCTGCCTGGAGGGCTGAGGGGCCAAGGCGGCATCACGGGCCCCATGCACTTTCCTAGAACTGTAATGCCTTGTTCCAGTGGCGAAGGAGCTGAGACAGGAATCAGCCCCATTTTCCAGAAGGGAAAACTGAGGTCCAAGAAGCGAAGTGGTCTGCTCCTCTTTTCAATGGCCAGAACCCAGTTTCTCTGGTTGGCCGGGCCAGGCTGTTTCTTCTCATTGAAAATGAACATCAGGATCTGTGACCACAAATCACATTCTCATCATGTCCAGAGCAGGCCCCTGGACTCTGTAGGGGACCGCCATCTGACTTTCCCAATTATAGGGAATTGGATCAGTTCATTGGCAAGGCCAGATCCAATGCAGGTGGAAAAGGTTTCAGCCAGTTTACAAAAGGGAAGGCAAACAAGGGCAGGTCGATGGAGCGCAAATGGAAGGTGTGCGGCATTGCCAAATGGGGGACAGGTAACACGGGTCGGCGTGGAGGAACTCTGAAAAATTATGCAAAGTTCAGGCTAAATACAAAAGCACAAACACTGTATTACATTTACATGAAATACCTACAACAGTAGATAGAAAGTAGGTAGAAACAGTAGGTAGAAAGTAGAATCGAGTCACTAGAGGGTGGAGGAGGGGGACAGGGCACTGGGGTTGAATAGGGACAGCGTCTCCGTTCAAAAGTGTTCTGCGGCGGGGGAGGGAGGGGGCTCAGTCGGTTAAGCGTCTGACTCTTGATTTCCGCTCAGGTCTTGGTCTCAGGGTCGTGAAATCGAGCCCTGCATTGGGCTCTGGCCTTCGCCGGGAGTCTGCTGGAGATTTTCTCTCTCTTCCCTTAAAAAAAGGGCACCTGGGTGGCTGAGTGGGTTAAAGCCTCTGCCTTCCGCTCGGGTCATGATCCCAGGGTCCTAGGATCGAGTCCCGCGTCTGGCTCTCTGCTCAGCAGGGAGCCTGCTTCCCCCTCCCCCCCACTGCCTGCCTCTCTGCCTACTTGTGATCTCTGTCTGTCAAGTAAATAAGTAAAATCTTAAAAAAAAAAAAAAAATGTTCTGGAGACAGAGAGTGGTGATGGTTGCACAGGAATAGGAATGTACTTAATGGTACCAAAAGGCAGATTTGATGGTTAAGAGGGCAGATTTTATTTTAGGTATAGTTTGCGTGATACACAAAAATTTTTCAAAAGTTGCAGCTGAACGTATTCTATATGTATCAATAGAGGTGGCTTCCTTAGAACAGAGAAAAGCAGCATGTCACCTAATACGATGCCATTTAGGTTTTGGGGTTTTGTTTGTTTACAAAAACTCCACCAAGCCAATACTAAATCGACATGCTATGTTTTCATACGTGCATATGTTAAAGCATAAGAATGGTCTGGAAAAACGCACCCCCTAGAGTTAATAGTGGTCCCTCCTGAGGGAGAGGCTGGAGAGTAAAGCTTGTTGTCAAAGGGGGTCTTAGTTTCTAATTTATTTGTTCTTTTTTTTTTT
>ML104051.1:0-36582 GCA_003697995.1 Taxidea taxus jeffersonii | reverse complement strand
TGTATGTGCCTTCTATCCCTACACTTTGAAGAGTTTTGATTAGGAAGGGATGTTGCACTTTGTCAAATGCTTTTTCAGCATCTATTGAGAGTATCATATGGTTCTTGTTCTTTTCTTTTGTTAATGTATTGTATCACATTGATTGATTTGCGGATGTTGAGCCAACCCTGCTGCCCTGGAATAAATCCCACTTGGTCGTGGTGAATAATCCTTTTAATGTACTGTTGGATCCTATTGGCGAGTATTTTGGTGAGAATTTTCGCATCTGTGTTCATCAAGGATATTGGTCTGTAATTCTCTTTTTTGATGGGATCCTTGTCTGGTTTGGGGATCATGGTGATGCTGGCCTCATCAAATGAATTTGGAAGTTTTCCTTCCATTTCTATTGTTTGGAACAGTTTCAGGAGAATAGGAATTAATTCTTCTTTAAATGGTTGGTAGAATTCCCCTGGGAAGCCATCTGGCCCTGAGCTTTTGTTTGTTTGGAGATTTTTGATGACTGTTTCAATCTCCTTACTGGTTATGGGCCTATTCAGGTTTTCTATTTCTTCCTGGTTCAGTTTTGGAAGTTTATATGTCTCTAGGAAAGCATCCATTTCTTCCAGATTGTCAAATTTGTTGGCATAGAGTTGCTCATAATATGTTCTTATGATTGTTTGTATTTCTTTAGTGTTGGTCGTGATCTCTCCTCTTTCATTCATGATTTTATTTATTTGGGTCCTTTCTCTTTTCTTTTGGATAAGTCTGGCCAGGGGTTTATCAACCTTATTAATTCTTTCCAAGAACCAGCTCCTAGTTTCGTTGACTTGTTCTATTGTATTTTTTGGTTTCTATTTCATTGATTTCTGCTTTGATCTTTCTTATTTCTCTTCTCCTCCTTGGTTTAGGCTTTCTTTGTTGCTCTTTCTCAAGCTCCTTTAGGTTTAGGGTTAGGTTGTGTACTTGAGAACTTTCTTGTTTCTTGAGAAAGGCTTGTATCACTATATATTTTCCTCTCAGGACTGCCTTTGCTGTGTCCCACAGATTTTGGACCATTGTGTTTTCATTATTTGTTTCCATGATTTTTTTCAATTCTTCTCTAATTTCCTGTTTGACCCATTCATTCTTTAGAAGGATGCTGTTTAGTCTCCATGTATTTGGGCTCTTTCCAAATTTCCTCTTGTGATTGAGTTCTAGCTTCAGAGCATTGTGGTCTGAAAATATACAGGGAATAATCTCAACCTTTTGATACAGGTTGAGACCTGATTTATGACCCAGGATGTGATCTATTCTGGAGAATGTTCCTTGGGCACTAGAGAAGAATGTGTATTCTGTTGCTTTGGGGTAGAATGTTCTGAATATATCTGATGTTCATCTGCTCCAGTTTTAAGACATTTATTTCCTTGTTGATCTTTTGCTTGGATGATCTGTCCATTTCAGTGAGGGGAGTGTTCAAGTCCCCTCCTATTATTGTATTATTGTCAATGTGTTTCTTTGATTTTGTTATTAATTGGTTTATATAGTTGACTGCTCCCATGTTAGGGGCATAGATATTTAAAATTGTTAGATCTTCTTGTTGGACAGACCCTTTGAATATTATGTAGTGTCCTTCCTCATCTCTTACTATAGTCTTTGGCTTAAAATTTAATTGATCTGATATAAGGATTGCCACCCCAGCTTTCTTCTGATGTCCATTTGCATGGTAAATTGTTTTCCACCCCCTCACTTTCAATCTGGAGGTGTCTTCAGGTCTAAAATGAGTTTCTTGTAGGCAGCATATTGATGGGTTTTGTTTTTTTATCCATTCTGAAACCCTGTGTCTTTTGATTGTGGCATTTAGCCCATTTACGTTCAGGGTAACTGTTGAGAGATATGAATTTAGTGCCATTGTATTGCCTGTAAGGTGATTGTTACTGTATATTGTCTCTGTTCCTTTCTGATAATACTTTTAGGGTCTCTCTTTGCTTAGAGGACCCCTTTCTATATTTCCTATAGAGCTGGTTTGGTGTTTACAAATTCTTTCAGTTTTTGTTTGTCCTGGAAGCTTTTTATCTCTCCTATTTTCAATGATAACCTAGCTGTATAAAGTATTCTTGGCTGCATGTTTTTCTCGTTTAGTGCTCTGAATATATCACGCCAGTTCTTTCTGGCCTGCCAGGTCACTGTGGATAAGTCTGCTGCCAATCTAATATTTTTACTATTGTATGTTACAGACTTCTTGTCCCGGGCTGCTTTCAGGATTTTCTCTTTGTCACTAAGACTTGTAAATTTTACTATTAGATGGTGGGGTGTGGACAGATTCCTATTGATTTTGAGGGGTGTTCTCTGCACCTCCTGGATTTTGATGCTTGTTTCCCTTGCTATATTAGGGAAATTCTCTACAATAATCCTCTCCAGTATACCTTCTGCTCCTATTTCTCTTTCTTCTTCTTCTGGAATCCCTATTATTCTAATGTTGTTTTGTCTTATGGCATCACTTATCTCTCAAATTCTCCCCTCGTGGTCCAGTAATTGTTTGTCTCTCTTTTGCTCAGCTTCTTTATTCTCTGTCATTTGGTCTTATATATCACTAATTCTTTCTTCTGCCTCATTTATCCTAGCAGTAAGAGCCTCCCTTTTTGATTGCACCTCATTAATAGCTTTTTTTATTTCAACTTGATTAGACTTTAGTTCTTTCATTTCTCCAGAAAGGGTTTTATTTCTCCGGACAGGGTTTCTCTAATATCTTCCATGCCTTTTTCGAGCCTGGCTAGAACCTTGAGAATCGTCGTCCTGAATTCCAGATCTGACATATTACCAATGTCTGTATTGATTAGGTCCCTAGCCTTCAGTCCTGCCTCCTGTTCTTTTTTTTTGTGGTGAGTTTTTCCGCCTTGTCATTTTGTCCAGATAAGAATCCGCTGTTCTCCTTGTTAACTGAACTTGGTCTTGGCTGGATTTCTTGTTGATCTTCTGGGGGAGGGGCCTGTTGTAGTGATTCTCAAGTGTCTCTGCCCCAGGCGGAATTGCACCACCCTTACCAGGGCCCGGGCTAAGTATTCCTCTCAGGTTCGCTTTCGGGAGCTTTTTTCCCCTGAACGCTTTCCGTAGAGTTCCGGAGGACGGGAATGAAAATGGCGGCCTCCCAATCTCTGGTTCGGAGGAGCCGAGAGCTAGGGGCCACAGTCTTCAGTGCACTTTCAGAGAAAAGCGTTTAATCACTCCCCTCTTCCCAGCCTCCGGCCGGGCTTGGAGAAAATCGTGCATAATCAGTCCCGTCTCACTGGCTTCTGGGAGCGCTCTGAGCTCACCCAGCCTGTGACCAAGCATCTCTGTCTCTGGCAGAGTCCCACCTGGAGGCTCCGAACCCCATAGATCCCTGAGCTCTCCCGGGTCGGAGTCTCCCCGGATCTTGTGGGGACCCCTCGCACAGAGCACCGGCCGTGTCACAGAGCACGGCTCTAGGAAACCTCGGCTCTGTCTCCGCAGCCGGCTTCCCCGCTCTAATACCTGTGAGCTCTGCGAAACTCAGACACCCCCGATCCTTCTATGACCCTGGGGGACCTGAGTCCACGCTGTCCCCGTGAGGTCTTCACTCCAGTTTAGCCTCTGGAGCAATGTCCCTCCATGGAGCAGACTTTTAAAAGTCCTGATTTTGTGCTCCGCTGCTTGCCGGGAGCCGGCCCCTTCCCCTGGGTCTATCTTCCCATGGCGTTGGATTCACTTCTCTGCTGGTCCTACCTTTTAGAAAGTGGTCGATTTTCTGTTTCTAGAATTGTTGTTTTTCTTCTCTTCGATCTCCTGTTGGATTCGTAGGTGTTCGGAATGGTTTGATAGGCTATCTGGCTGATCTCCTGCTGCCTGATGTCATCTCAGCCTGCTACTTCTCCACCATCTTGACTCCTCCCCCGTTATCCCTAACTTCTAATTACATATCCTCCCACTTTTCTTTTTTCTTTCTGTTCCTTTCAGTTTTCATTCTACTGTCAGTATCTCCCCTTAGGGTGGAATCCTGTCTTGAAAGAAAATTACTGCCTGTGCTCTCTTGTAGGATTTTTATGGTTTCAGGTCTCACATGTAGGTCTTTAACCCATTTTTAGTTTCTTTTGTCATATGATGTAAGAAAGCGGTCCAATTTTCCCAACACCATTTGTTGAAGAGACTGTTTCCCATTGCATATTCTTTATTGCTTTGTCAGAGGTTAATTGATCATATAGTTGGGGGTTCATTTTTGGATTTTCTATTCTGTTCCACCAATCTATGTTTCTATTTTTGTGCCAGTTCCATACTGTCTTGATTACTACAGTTTTGTATTATATCTTGAAATCTGGGGTTATAATACCTACAGTTTTGTTCTGCTTGTTCAAGATTGCTTTGGCTACTCATGGTCTTTTTTGGTTCCATATAAATTTTAAAATTATTTGTTCTACTTTGGTGAAAAATTCTGTTAGTATTTTAATAGAGATTGTTTTAAATTTGTAGATAACTTTGAGTACTATGGACATTTTAATAATATTTGTTGTTCCAATCCATGAGCATGAAATATCTTTCCATTTGTGTCATCTTCAATTTCTTTCATCTGTTTCATAGTTTCAAGAGTACAGGTCTTTCACCTTCTTGGTTAAGTTTATTCCTAGGCATTTTATTATTTTTAGTATAATCATAAATGGGGTTGTTTTTTTAATTTCTCTTTTTGCTACCTTATTATTAGTGTATAAAAAAAGCAATAGATTTCCATATATTGATTTTATATCCTACAATCTTAGTGAATTCATTTATTAGTTCTAGTGGTTTTGGGTAGAATGCACTCCTATGTTTACTGTAGCATTAATTACAGTAGCCAAATTATGAAGAGCCCAAGTGTCCCTCAATAGATGAATGGCTAAAGTGAGACATATATATGGATAAATGGATACATACACATACAAACATAATGGAATACACCCAGTCATAAAAAAAAAAAAAGAATGGAACCTTGCTATTTGCAAAAACATGAATGGAGCTAGGGAATATAATCCTACGTAAAGGAAGTCAGTCAGAAAAAGGCAAAAAGGGGCACCTGGGTGGCTTAGTGGGTTAAAGCTTCTGCCTTCAGCTCAGGTCATGATCCCAGGGTCCTGGGATTGAGACCTGCATCAGGCTCTCTGCTCAGCAGGGAGCCTATTTCCTCCTCTTTCTCCATGCCTACTTGTGATCTCTGTCAAATAAATAAATAAAATATTTTTTAAAAAAGAAAGAAAAAGACAAAGAGCATATGATTTCACTCATTTGTGGGAAACAAAACAAGTGGCCAAAGAAAAAAAGATAAACCAAAACAAACAAAAAACAGACTCTTAACTATAGAGAACATACTGATGGTTATCAACGGGGAAAGGGGTGGGGAATGGGTGATATAGGTGATGGGGATTAAAGAGTACACTTATCATGATGAGCACTGAGTAATGTATAGAATTGTTGGATCACTACACTGTAATCTAAAGCTAATATAACACTATATGTTAACTACATTAGGATTAAAATTCAAACAGAAAAAGTCATGGAGTACCAGTTTCAAAGTTCTTGGGTCTATACTGATCACATCAGCATATTGGGTCTATACAGATCTGTACTCAATTCAATTTTGAGAAACCAGCACCCACTCCCAGTTGCAGTTGCTGTCCTAAATTTCCCCAACTCCTTTTTCAAGTTGACTGTGTCAGAGTTTTCTTAATCTGGGCAGGGGTCCCAGACTCCCAGGGACAGCTGCACACAACACAGGCACACCAGGGTCAGCCAGCCTCAGACTAGACCTAGGGCATTTTTGTTTCTAACTCTCTAGTCTGCTCCCCACCCTGCATGGGGCCCCCTGATCCCACAGAAGGTATGTTGAAGGAAACAAACCTCCTAACTTAATTTAGTAGTGGTCCCTTGATCCCATCCAATCAACTCCCACGGTGGGCCTTAGCCACCAACAACCTTGAAACAGTGCCTCCAGCCAAAGTAGATGAACTGCCCCCACTCCACAGAAACCCACAGCTCTCCTCTTCCTAATTGTACATGCATATGAAAACTCAGCTTAGGAAAAGAAGAAATGAGACAGAAAAAAAGAGATAAAACAAACCACCTCCCACCCCCCCCAAAACAGGTTCCTCCCTCTGATTTTCCTTGTACATATACTGATAACAGGCATGTTCCAACTTATTTGCATTTAGGGATTTGTGGGCGGGATATGCAGTTTGATTGAAAATATTATCTACTGGTATTTGATTGTGCTATCTAGTTGCTCTGTTTTTATGTAAGGACTTGGGAAGATCCAAAACATATGCTGCCACTATGATCATATGATTTCCTCAAATCCTCCTTAGTATAATATTTTTTAATTAGTGGTTAAGACACAAATGGAACATGTTTACCTTTTGTGACCCCATTGTGCAGTATTCCATTTAGTAAAAACATTAATGTGAACTGTAATTTCTAGAAAAAGCTGGAGGAGTCAAAATTGGAGATATACAAAACCCCAAAGATCACAGAGTCTACGTTCAGCCCAGAAGTTGCTCTACCTTACTGATCAAGACCATCTTTAATTTGTGAAGAAAAGAAGAGACATTGTTGGGGGTAGGAGTGCTAGGGTCCTAGGATTTGACTGCACAGGGAGAAAGACTAAGGATATCACAATTAGAATTTGCACCATAAGATTTATCTTTAAATTTTTGAGCCTTTTAATAAATGGTTTAGTTGTACAAAATTTTCAAGACTCCTAATAATCTGCATGTGTTTTTAAATTATAATTAACATCTTAATTAGTACAACCTCAACTAGATATAGCTTTTCTAATCATTTGGGAATTATAAAATTTTAAAATATACGAGTCCTGTTCATGTCCTCTGCCCATTTCTTGATTGGATTATTTGTTCTTTGGGTGTTGAGTTTGCTAAGCTCTTTGTAGATTTTAGATACTAGCCCTTTATCTGATATGTCATTTGCAAATATCTTTTCCCACTCTGTCAGTTGTCTTTTGGTTTTGTTGACTGTTTCCTTTGCTGTGCAAAAGCTTTTGATCTTGATGAAGTCCCAATAGTTCATTTTTTCCCTTGCTTCCCTTGCCTTTGGCGTTGTTCCTAGGAAGAAGTTGCTGCGGCTGAGGTCGAAGAGGTTGCTGCCTGTGTTCTCCTCAAGGATTTTGATGGATTCCTTTCTCACGTTGAGATCCTTCATCCATTTTGAGTCTATTTTCGTGTGTGGTGTAAGGAAATGGTCCAATTTCATTTTTCTGCATGTGGCTGTCCAATTTTCCCAACACCATTTGTTGAAGAGGCTATCCTTTTTCCATTGGATGTTCTTTCCTGCTTTGTCGAAGATTAGTTGACCATAGAGTTGAGGGTCTATTTCTGGGCTCTCTATTCTGTTCCACTGATCTATGTGTCTGTTTTTGTGCCAGTACCATACTGTCTTAATGATGACAGCTTTGTAGTAGAGCTTGAAGTCTGGAATTGTGATGCCACCAACTTTGGTTTTCTTTTTCAATATTCCTTTGGCTATTCGAGGTCTTTTCTGGTTCCATATAAATTTTAGGATTATACCATTTGCGAGGACATGGATGGAACTAGAGCGTATTATGCTTAGCGAAATAAGTCAACTGGAGAAAGACAACTACCACATGATCTCCCTGATATGAGGAAGTGGAGATGCAATGGGGGTGGGAGTTAAGGTGGTAGGAAAAGTAAAAATGAAAGAAGATGGGATCGGGAGGGAGAAAAACCAAAAGAGACTCTTAATGTCATAAAACAAACTGAGGGGGGTGGGGGGAAGAGGGGTTGGGTGAGGGTGGTGGGGTTACATCATATGTTTAAATAAAGATTAAATAAAGTAAAAAAAAAAAATCTTAAAAACAAAAAAATAAAAAAAAATATACGAGTCCTTTAAAGATGCTTATATGGGGACGCCTGGGTGGCTCAGTTGGTTAAGCAGCTACCTTCGGCTCTGGTCATGATCCCAGCATCCTGGGATCGAGTCCCACATCGGGCTCCTTGCTTGGCGGGGAGGCTGCTTCTCTCTCTGCCTCTGCCTGCCACTCTGTCTGCCTGTGCTCACTCTCTCTCTCTCTAACAAATAAATAAAAATAAAAATAAATATTTAAAAAATAAAGATGCTTATATGTTTTTATTGAGGATAACTACAGTAAGGAAAGAGCAAACACACTTATTTAAGATATTAAGATGGGTATGAATACTCTATAAAGTATAAAGGAGAAGGATTATAATAGACAATGGGAAAATTGGTATAGCTTTAAGGGAAACCAATAAAGATGTTCTGCTGTCTCTGCAATGAGAAAACAAACTGATACTAATAAGTTTGGGGGTGGGGGTTGCAATAGCTGCATATTAGGTGCAGGGAATATTTTTATTTCCCCCAATAACAAACACAAATCTGGAGCTACAGATGTGATTAGTATTTCCAACTTTAATGACCCACAGCTGTTCTCCAAGACCTACCTAATTTTGCACCTAATAGGAATTAAACTTCTTGCGTCTTTCAAGATTTTGTCAATACATATAAGCTCTTAATGACTCTGTGGTTGCAATATTGATTCACAATCTTGGGGTTCAGGAATGGGAGCAAGGGTAGAAGGCAATTCCTAAAGCTTGACAATTCCAAACCTAATGGCCTTGACTCCATGGATCATGAAACTACTTTGGAGTTCTTCCAAATACTGAATAGATCAATTCTTATTCTACAATCTGAGTATGGTTCGGTGGTAGCAATAAACACAATGTGGGACCTATCAGTCTAAGACTTTGCTTGTCACCTGACCTATAGATCTCCATTCTGACTACCAAAGCACGTAGTTTGTTGTCAATGGGGATTAGTGTTGGTTAAGATTCATAATCTCATAACCCCTGAATGATCTGGCTTTTCCCTTTCCCCAGTATGGCTAACAGCCACAGGCCCTTGTAGGAGAGGCTTTGCTCAGGGAGAGGGGGCATATGTATACCTCTGGGCCACATTATATGGTCCTTTCCTACAGACTTGGCACCACTCTCAATCAGAGGCTTTTAAAATGCAAACTCACTTAGAGAGAAATGGAAAAGAAGCTACAAATCCCCTTGCAGGCATCTCAAGTTATGTCAATGCCCAGAAGACCTAGATTTTTTCCAACCTATTTTACTGAAGCAGTCCCTTCGTATGCTATGTATATATACAGCTATCTATGTGTGTGTAGATAGATGGTAGGTGACTGGTAGATAGGTGACAAAGAGATATTTATATGTATAATACCTTTAAAAGCCCAAACATTTTCTTTTTTCCCTTTTAATACAGTGTTTTTCAGAGATGAATTATCATGAAACACTTCTCAGGTAAGAGGAAGAAAGAATACAATAGATTTCAGTATCTACTCATTCATTATAGCTACATTTATTTCCAAGATGAATACAGCCTAATATTGTTCCTTTTCCTAAAGAGTGAAAGATGTGGTAGCTTATCTTTTCTTAAAAGAGAAACACTTAAAGAGCTTCTATGAAGGGCAGACTCTATTATGAATGCAAAGGAGATCATAGTGACTACAGACAGACATGGCGTCAAAGAGTCTACATTCTGGTATGATAAGAAAAACTAAATGTCAAAGGCAACAACAAAAAGATAATTTTATATTTTGATTAAGCATATGACAATATATTCGGGATTACAAATAGTAACTGGGGTGGGTTTGAGTATTATTAAATAAAGTAAGGGTGATTAGTGAATGTTTCCTTGAGAAAGTAATTATTAAGCTGAGACCAGGGCCATGAGAGTATCTATAAAGACAGTAGCATATAAACATTAATAGCAACTCTGGAGCCAGACTCTTGGGCCAGAAGACCTGCTCTACAATTATCAGATATGGAATGTTGGGGGAGTTACTTAACTTCTTTGTGCCTCAGTTTCCTCATCCGTAAAATGGTAGTAATCATAACACCTGACAGGCCTATTATTAGAATTAAGTTAATACAGGGGCACCTGGGTGGCTCAGTGGATTAAAGCCTCTGCCTTCGGCTCAGGTCATGATCCTAGGGTCCTGGGCTCTAGCCCCACGTCGGACTCTCTGCTCAGCAGGGAGCTGCTTCCCCCCCCCCCGCCCCCGCCTGCCTCTCTGCCTACTTGTGCTCTCTGTCTGTCAAATAAAGAAATAAAATCTTAAAAAAAAAAGAATTAAGTTAATACATAGCAAAAATACTCCAGAGGACACAGAATGTTCAAACATTTTGAGGCAAGAAAGGCCTCAGTGTGTACAAGGAAATTAGAGAGAAGTGACTAGAAAGGAGGGTGCCAAGAGATGAGTTTGAAAATTTGAATGAGAACCTAAAGCACCCAGAGCCTGGAAGCCTGAGCAGGCACAAAAGCTTACACCCAAATTCATCTTCAAGGATACCCAGCTGCAAGGAATGTGGTTAGTTACCAGCTTTCAGCCCTCATCCCTACGAGATCCACCTCAGCTTTTAAACTAATGGCATTCTTTCCTTGGGGTAGCACAAGCAGGGGACTGAACAAGATTCTAGTACAAGGCCATACCCATGTCCACCCAATGCAGGACTCCTCTAGTGAGCAACTGTCACCCCACAGCAAGCTGTTGAGGGTGCAGAGACATTTTTAGCTCTACATTGCTCTTTCATTTCTATCTCTGCCAAACCCTGCTCTTCCCCCTTTTTCTTCCAAATGTTTCTCTCCCTAAGCTTTAGCATTTCTAATTCCTTCTCAGAAAGTATCCAACTGATACAAAGACTATGGTAATTGGTTTATATTTTAATCTAAATGCAATGGGAAGCTACTGATGTTGAAATCTCTTCTGTGGAGAATGGATTTTAAGAGGAAAGAGTACAAGCAGGAAGACAACTTAGGGAGACTATTTGAAGGTGCTCCAAAAGTCATAGCAAAGACTTAGGCTATGACAGAGGATACGGAGAGAAGTATTTATATTAAATACAATTTTTTTTTAAAGATTTACTTATTTATTTGATAGAGAGAGAGAACAGGAGAAGGGGCGGGGAGGGGGGGGAAGCAGACTCCCCACTGAGCATGGAGAGGAAATGGGGCTTGATGGCAGGACCCTGAGATCATGACCTGAGCAGAAATCGGTTGCTGGACCCTTAACCAACCAAGCCACCCAGAAGCCCCTCATATTAAGTACATATTCTGAAGCTAAAAATCAACAGGAATTGCTATTGGTTTGGATGTGAAGATCAAAGAGTATGGTAAGGCTGACTTCCAGATTTTTGTCTTGAGAAAATTTTTGTCCTGAGTGAACTGTGAGACAAAAAAAAAAAAAAAAAAGATAAGAACCAACTTTGAAATACATAGGAAATCCAGAGTTCTATTTAGAGATATAAATTTGGAATGCTTATTAAACACCCTAGACTACTCTCCCCTTGACACATAGGGATGATTTTTTTTACCTTAGTCCATAATTAAATGAAACCATTCCCAATATTGTGTCTACTCTTAGACTAAAATGCCAAAAACACATTTTCAACTATGCTTTCTTGCTATTAAAAACATCTTTGGACCTTCAGAAAAAAAAGAAAAACTTTTCTCACTCTCAAGTGCCTAACTCTTGCAACTGAAAATCAGTTTTCATAACCTTTGGCACTCCTATGAGATTTTAAAATTGTCTGTGGAACATTAAAGCTGAACATTGACTTCTTCACATTTAGCTGTGTTCTGTTCTCCCCCTCAGATAACAGTTGCTTCCATTTCAAGGGACAGAGCACCAGAATGTAAAAAAAAAGAGAGAGAGAGAATTGACATAATCACATGAATTTTTTTAAGAAAAAGGTAGCAAAAATATTATCCTGCCACATTGTCTAGTGAATTTATTTACAAGGAGGAAGTTCATGTTCAGTAGGATTCTAATTGGAGTGACTACAAAATTAAAGTGAAACAGGAAGTCTAGGCTACCATTTTGATAAGCTTGAGAAGGGAAAAGCCAATAAATAGTTTGTTTTGTATTTCACTTTCACATTTGTTTGTATTTCACTTATTCATCTAGCTATTTTAAGTAAAATAAATAGTCAAAATTCACTGTGCTTATAGAATAGAGGGCATAGACAACTAGGCATTCACGAAATACTCAGTTTCTTTGTAGCCACTGGAGAGTAGCTGCCCAATCAGGGGCTACATTCCCCACACATTTTCACCCAAATGCTGCTATCTTACTGGATACCTTCACTGGAATTCATATGGAAATAAAATAAGTCATTTCTGTGCTATGGCCTTCCAGAAATAGGAACTGCCTTCAGAATGGACTTAGATGATGAAATTAGAAGATGGTAGGGCTTTTGTCAGCTTGGGTCACTAAATGACTATTTGGGGGGAGAATACCCTCTTGAACCACTGTTCATAAAAATAAATTTATATCTATATAAGCCAAAAATAAAATATTATGTTAACCCACTGAAATTTGGGGACTTATTTGTTATAACAGCTAACATTAATATAGGGCTTATGTTTTATTAAGGGAGACAGACAAAAATAAGACAAATAAAACATTTCCTCTATTATTAAAAAAACAAAGTATTGGGCCAAATAAATATCTGGGGAAAGACCATTGCAAACAGAAGTATTATCAAGTAGGAGAGTCTCATTTGCAAGCATGCTGACATTTTTAAGGAAGAGCTAAAGACCCAAAGGGCTATTATGGCTTGAGTACAAGTTAGAGATAATAACATAGGAGAGATAATTTGAAATGAGACTAATATAAGGTGCTGTGTTACTATGAGGACTTAGACTTTTATTCAGAATGCAGTAGGAAACTGGAAGATTTTCAGCATGATCTGCTTTGGGTTTTACCATAATTACTCTGATTTCTTCATAGTCTGGGAATAAATTTAAAGTAGATGTGAGGAGACCAATTAAGAGATTTTGGATAGTGATAATTAGGATTTTGATCAGCATGGAATCACAGTGGAGTTATAAGAATTTGTATCCTGGCTATATTTTAAAGGTAGAGCCTAAGATATGAAGGATGAGGAAGGAAGCGACATTAAAGAGGATTCTAAGTTACCAACCTTTTATGTAATTGACAGTAGTTTAGGGAAACCAAATAAGAAAAACAAAGAGACAGAGAGAGACAGACAATTTTCACTCTTGACAACTTTGCTAAAGAAGTTAACACCTTTCACAGTGAAGCAACATGGAAAATAAAATAATTTTAATACCACAGATAGTATGTTACTCTATCAAATACCAGTGAACGCAAGCTAAGACTCCAGAGAAAAGCAAATGCGAAACTGTACTGTATGTGAAAGAATCAGGGTTTTTTTTTTTTAACTTAATTTTATGCAAAATGAAAATGAAGACCTTTGGACATGGAGAAGTTAATAGTAAAACAGTAGTAAGAAGACAGTTTAGCAGCAGGTTAAATTATTTTTGAGAAATAATTCTCGAGTAGGTAAATATAAAAAGAAAAGACAAACACTCTTGCCCTAAGCTATTTGTCTATTTTAGAAAGAGACAATAATAAAGGCCTAGAGAAAAAACTCGAAGAAAGATTTGTCCATTCATTCATTCAACCAATAATTACTTAGTATCAGTAACTATATGCCAAGTGCTCTTCTAGACACTGGGGAACTAAAGATGAACAAAGAAGGTCCTAATTCTTATAAGATTTACATTTTAATTGAAGAAGAGATGTAATAATGGCATACCCATTAAGATTGTTTCAGATAATAAGAGTTTCATTAAAATAACATGTGACACAGAATATTTAGGAGGGTAACAAATTATCACAAAATTTAGCTACTTAAAAAAACATGTATGTATTTTCTCATAATTTCTGTAGGTCAGGAATCTGGACCCATATTAGCCAGGTCCTCCAGTACAGGGTCTCTCACTAGGCTGCCATCAAATTGTCCACCAAATCAGCTGTTATCCTTAGGTTCAACTAGTGTGAGATCTGCTTCCATGCCTACTTGGTGGTTGTTAACTAAGGCTCTCAGTTTTTGCCAAATTAGTTTCACCATAGAGCAGCTCAAAACATGGCAACTGGCTTCATCCAAGCCCACCAAAGAGGGAGGAGTGAACAAGAGAGAGGGAAAGACAGAAGTCAGTCTTTTATAGCCTCATCTCAGAAATGGCATCTGTCACTTTTGTCATACTCTATTTCATATGAAATAAGTTACTAGGTGCAGCTCCCACACAAGTGGAGAGAATTACATAAGAGTATGAGCAACAGAAATCAGGAATCTGTCACTGGGAACTGTTTTAGAACCAGCCTACCTCACAGGGAATCAGACGGCAGAAAAAGACATGAAGTTGTGATATCAAAAAGAGAAATGCAACCCTAAATAACACTTGGATGAATCCAGATTTAGCTAATCTCTTTTACCTAAGAAAGAAACTTTTGCATGGTGATCAAAAATAATTGAAAGAGAGAACATACTGCTCAATTTTCACAAATTTTACACTTTTGTTATAGTACTGACACTTCCATTTTTCTCAATATCTATTCAACATTATTTGAATAATTAATCATCCCTTTCAATTCCAATTCCTATTCTCTCATCTGACCTACTTGCCCTCCTCCAAAAACACAAAAACAGCAAGAAAATATTTGATTAAATTTAATTCTAGTTGAGCCAAAGTAGGTTAACTCCAATGCTACATTTGGTCTAGCCATATTCTAGTCAAAAGACAAATGAGCTTAAAGTGTTCCAACTTAAAAAAAAAAAAAAAAAAGACAAATGAGTTTAAAACATTTAGGATTCTACAACATCAAAAGACTTGAGTCTACTAAATTCTATATCAGCTTTGGGCAGATGATTTAACCTCACTGAGCCTCAGTTTCCTGATATACAAAATAAGAACATAAAAACAGTAACAATATTATTTCTTACTTCAAAGGATAGATGAAGACTAATGATGTATGTGTTAGTATTTTGTAACCCTATAAAATACTGTGCATCTTTAGAAAGTTTTATTTAAAAGGTAGGTAATACAAAGAAATTGGAAAGTGATAAGCTTAGGAAATTATACAGGATTTTTAACATCACCACTCATTTCTCTCCTACGCAGACAAATGAGAACATCATGACCCAGTTTTCTTCAATTTGCAATACTGTTAAATGTTAAGCAAATGCTTTATATCTTTAACTCATTATTTATACCACAGAGTGCCCAAAAACACAGCAATTTTGAAACTCTGAAAATTCTTAGAAGGTATATTTGTTTACTAAACCACAATAAAGAGTCACAAGAGTTAACATGAGAATGAAAGCAAAGGAGACTACGATATGCATTGGAAAAAAAAAACCTATATTAAAATGAGCTCATTTTTATCTGAAGAGAATCATTCTTATTTTTAAACAGATGCATGTCCTTTTACAATTACAGAAGCTGAAATATAACTGTAATCTACAACCATAAAGTAAGATTTCCATCTTTATGTGACGTGAAAAATGTGCCAAGCCAAGACTTTTCCATAAACAAAATTGCTTTCTTCAACTCACACTTTAATGCAAGACATCAATCATATGGTGGATTTTATTACTCAGAATTTAGCTTTGTTTTTTGACAGATTGCTTGCAGTCAGCTTGAAGTACAATTGTATATCATCCCTAATATACACACATCTGAATTTGTGGACCCTTTTTTATTTTAAAAAGAGTATTATAAATGGGAAGAAATACCTGGTGAGGTAGAATTAGTTTGACATCAACCATTTTAACTCAATGGTGCAGTTTTGATTACATGCCATTATTTATCAACAGTAGGTCTGAGGTGGCAGGCTTTCTATAAGACACCAGGAGATAGCAATGTCTCACAGCTATATGAACCACCCCTCTATTCTGACATTTCTTTTTTTTTTTTTTACTTTTTCACATGCCTCTATTTATCAAACCATTCTCATTTTGAATAAAAAGGCAACATTGATATCATACAATGCACTGATTAGACAATACATACAGAGGATACATATTCATATATGGCAGCAAGACCATGAAAAGTATAATTTCTTTTTGGTAAAAATCAATCTGCTGTGGCCTAAATGGAGAAATAAAAGTAGTAGTAATAAAAACTACACGTGCTGTCTGTGGCCAGTTCTTACACTCCATAAGTAGTCCTGATTTCAAGTAAGCTACCATGACCCATGTCATTCATAGCCTACAATGAATTTAGTATTCCTTGGGCACACACATAAAGACAGCAATGCATATTAAAATGAAGATGTAGAGCCTGGAAATGAAGAGTTCACAGCTAAAGTTGCCATAAAATTTGCAGTCTATTTCCAGGTAGGAAAAGTGTAGAGAATTCCTAGTGCTGTCCTTTACAGGGCCAAATTGGGGATGATATTTGCTAAAGTCGTGGCAGCTATGCAATCCTACTGAATTTCAGCTGCCTATGAATAAGTAGAATACTTTAAAAACCTTTTAACCTATCTGTGATGAAAAATGCATGCTGGTTTAAACTTCCTTAGAACTTTAAATTAGCCACTGCAGCACATTCTGCTCCACAGCCCAGTAGTCCTCAAACCACCAAATGATAAGAAGAAAATAAGCTCTGTGGTTCCTAAAAAAAATAAAAAAATAAAAATAAAACAAAACAAAAAACCTTCAGCAAGCCCACTTGTGAGGCTTTCCTTCTTCTCAGCAAAATACTTAATTTTCACAGCCGCTTTAGCTGTCATACTGCTGGGTGTGATTTTTGTTATTGAAAATAAAGGATAAAAACCTGAACCCAATGCAATCAAATTTAACTTGGGATCAGTGACTAAGAACCACATTCGAATGCTTAGAAGTGCTGATACTTTCAGATAACTCATCTCTATGTAATCCCTACTTAAACATGCTTATACAGATGAGTCTCATTCCCATGGTTTTACTTTAATATTCTTTTAACAACTCTAAAATGAAATAAAAGAGCTGCTAAACACACTTCAATATTGTTTTGAGAAGCCTGGTTTAACATTTGCATTGTGACATATCATGGGCTCAGTGTCTGCATGATCAAGTATTCAGCTTTTCTTGAGGCTGAAATCTATCAAGCTTAGCTTTCAGTCATGTAGAAACTTGTCTCTAAAGGATAGGTCCAGATTCCTTAAGATGTCTTTCCCTGCTCTAAGAAAGAGTACAAAAATTGGGTAAGAAATACATTCCTTCTGGTAACTGCACACTCCTTTAAAATCCTGATCTTTGTGAGAAATTAGTACATAATATATTAGTATAGTGGCTACAGGAGGAGTTTTTCACAACGATGAGCTTATACCCCCAAGTTCCTTCTTGGAAAATCATTCACATTATTAACTCTTCTTAGTAATATGTCATCATATTCAATTTAATCAGAGCATTGTGTTCATTTGCCAATGTTTAGAAGTATCACATAGTCTCATAAGGGTTACCTGAGTTAACAGATGATCTAGGAATTACTGAAGTTAGAAACACTGTTACATACAAAATGCTTAATAAATATAAGGTATTGACTATGCCTTTACTAACCATAGTGACTAGTTTAACATATATAATATATAAATCCATCTTCTCAGACTAGATTTTGTGAAGAAGATTATAAATAACGCTGTTAGTAGCATATCTATATGTCAGTGTATTAAACACTGTACTAAGACTTTTACACATCTTATTTTAGCAGATGTATAAAGGTCCTAAACCATACCCAGCATGGAGAAGGCACTTAATAGTGATACTTATCATCTGTGTACATCACACATTGCACAATGTAAACTGACCTGCTTAGAATTACTCAGCTCCACTGTGAGTCAGTTACATACTGCATTACATAAAGGCAAACTATGGTGAAGTCTTACACTACGTAAGCAAAGTATTCCTACTAATGGTACATGTAATTAGATTTAACCTGTAACGCTGTGTTAAGTTTAAACCTATACATAGGACATGCTTGTATAAAACTTCTTGTAGAGATATAACAGAATCATAATTGCAGGTATTAGTGCTATTACTCCCATTTTCTGGAGGAGGAAACTGAGGCCATGAGAGTTTAAGTTACTTGCCCAAGATCAGGCAAATAATAAGTGGTAGAATAAAGTTTCAAATTGACTAACTGCCACCTCAATCCTGAAATTTAACTACCGTACTCTACTGCTTCCTATTTGTTGAAGCAGTGGTATAATTTGAAGGAGAAAGGCAAGTTTCTAGCCCCTGGAATAAGTCCCAAAGATTTCTTTTTTTTTTTTTAAGTTAACTTCAGGGAACATTAACATCTTCATAATCTTTGACAATTTCCTATCTGAAGGCATATCTTAAAAAAATTATTGCTGGAATGGTATCAAGATAAATGCTATTTTCCCTATCCCTTACCAGGCCCATAATAAATAATAGTTAATAACAAATTCCACCATATTTCCACTGAGCCTAAATGTTGCCTTATAAGTCACATTAAGACAATGCTCCAGGTAGCTCCTCGAACAATGAGAACTAGCACATCGACAAAATCTTTTCACATCTTGGCCTTCAGCTCTCTTATTTCTGATAATAGACTGGGGGGGCATTATTGATATTTATCCAACTAAGTTTTGTTGCAGGTCCGTTGTTACCCACGCACTGTGCTAAATATTGGGACTACAACAATAGCAAGTATAGTACTTGCCCTGAAGAATCTCATAGGCCACTGGGAAAATAGAAAGGAAAAAAGTAAAAACCAACCATTACTATACTGCCAAAATCATACAGAAGAAACAAGATGTACATATGTAGAAATGAGGGTAACTAATCAGATACCAGAGTGTAGGGAGCTATAGGAAACAATTCCAAGGGAAGGCAATATATGAACTAATCTTAAAAAATAGGTAAGAGTCAGTCAAAGGCAGGCCATGAGGAATAGGTCATCCTGGGCAGAGAAAAATAGCATACAGCAGGTTGCTTTAGAATGTATGACAATATATAAGGCTGGAAAAATGAACAAAGTGAAATTATGAAAGTCTTTGTCTGATTTGCTATAGTATGTGTTTTATCCTGAAAGAGTTAGGGAGACATTAAAGCATTTCAAACAGGATCATGACAGAATCAGTTTTATGTTCTATAAAGTTCCCTGGCTGTGCTATGGTAGATCCACTGGAAGGGAGCAACATTTCAGTAGAGGACTTCTCTGGAGCTAGAAATGTCATAGCCCAAGTGAAAAAATATGAGAATATGAACTAAAGTAATCACAGTGAAAATGGAGAGCAAAGGGCTCTGTAGAGAAATACTGAAGAAGTAGAATTTATAGGACTTTGAGATTAATTAGAGGTGGTAGAACATGGGAATAGGAAAAATCTACAAGGAAGCCTAATCTCTAGTTTGGGCAAATTGATGTAAAATGATTCCATTTAATGAAAGAAGGGACATTTAGACCAGGCAGGGCTTTGAGTGGACAATAATTAACTTATTTTGGGATAGTTTAAATTTGACATTGTAATAGTTCTTCTATATCGAGTCACACATTTTTCAGTTCAAAATAAAGATACGAACGAAATGTAGGAGATAGACCTGATCTTTAAGTGACACTCAAAAATGTGCTTAGATTAACTCATTCAAGGAAAGTATATTGAGAGTCAATTCAAGTTCCTCTTTTACATTTTGGGAGACAAGGTAACATAGTGGTTATAAGAGTAAGCACTGAAGCCAAACTGCCCAGGTTCAAATCATGGCCCTAGTACTTGTGTGTAATCTTGAAAAAATTGCTTGATCTCTAAATGCCTAGGTTTCCTTATAGGTAAGATGTGGGTCATACTACTACCTTGTTCATGAGGTTACTTTGAAATGTTAATACTTGTAAAGGCTTAAAACATTGTCACATGGTAAGCACATAATAAATGTTAGCTATTATAAAGTTGAAAATGATCATTTATGATGATACCAAGAAAATACAGCTTTTCCCTACTCTTAAGATCTTTCAATACAAATAAAAACACAAACACACCTATAAAATAAATAATAATAATAATAATGGTAGGAGAGCTAATATCAAAAGAACGTTATGGCTTCAACTGATCAGTGAATGCTGGGATGGATGGAGTTTTTGGTAACTGGGTGGCAACAAGACTGTACCTTAAGTGGCACACGGCAATCAGTGGGACCAAAAACATGTACCTGTGTGGATGCCCTAGAAAGGTGTTAAAGACAAATACTCCTTGATGAACAATTTTGTTTAAGGCCAACCTTGCCCATAATCTCATTTCTTATGTGGCACAGAAGACAACCCAAGATAAAAATAACCTCAAAAAGCATAATGACTTAAATACAGACAGGTTATCCTGTGGAAGTGGGAATTGACATTTTTTATTATGGTTCACATAGATCAAACCTAGGATACTGGGTAGAAGTCCTATGAAGACACATAAGAGAGAAAAACTAAAATCAAACCTTTCCCTAAATAAGAGGGAGCTGTCTTAAAAGGTTAAGAAATAAATGCCCTTTCACAGTAGGTATTCTAGCAAAGCATAAGCTGTGCTTGTCGGGAATTTTATAGAGATGATCCCAACACCAACTTCTTGCTATTCTGTGATAAGGACAATACCTGAAACACTCTGTGTCTCCAATATGCATGGAAGAGATGGAGTTACTAAGGAACACCATTACCCCTAGTATCATAACTAACTGGTCTCAACATTAACTAGTATCAAGACTAACTAGTATCATTAACTTTTCTTCTTTTATTGCACCTTCAATGTTAAATAGCCTCCTCCTGGTTCTCATAAGAAACCCTGTGAAAAGGGCCTATCCTTTCTCAAAACAGATGAAATCCCTTCTGACATCTTTAGCGAGTTCAGCAGGTTAGAATGACTTGCTCTAATCTGATTTTTACTGCATTCTGAAAAAGTTCTCTACTCAGGCCTATGGCCAATTTTATGCTCATTCTTGCTCTCTTATACCAGCTACATGGAGGAATAAGATTTGCTTTGTCTGTTTGTTTTTAAAGTAAATCTCCTAGCTTTGTTTCCTTCTGGGTCAATCCAAATTAATAGTACTCTAATAATTAAAGGCAAGTCTAAGCCACAACTAACATTTTTACGTGATTACCACTATTCAAAGAAACTGCTCCTCTCCCCCCAAAGAGTACATAATTAATCAACTACAGAAATGATCTCTATATAATATCATGCTAAGGATTTAATTAAAAAGAGTATTTTATGGAAGAGTTTTTCAGTAAGATGATAAAGTGTCTCTTCCACTCGTTTAGTGTGCACTGCTCTCTGCCATGCATATCAATCAGGTAACTAAGAAGCTATATAGCTACCTCCACTATAAAGCACTTTATTTAAGCAATGGCAGTTCCCACTACCTGTCCAATGAGATACTATTTTATTATTGTTCCCTATTGAAATTAGATGCTTCTGCACAAAACTCAATCTTCATCATCCTTTGATTATTATCACTGGTGTTGGCAGTGGTCCAAGTCATTCAAAATCCCATGAATTCAGAAAGATTCTGAAGTTATCAAAATATTATATGAAATGTACATGATAAATTCCACTTTGATAAGAAAGAATAACTTAGATCATACATCATAGTGATAATATGGCAACATGGTATTAGCAGTGCATTCTAAAGTTTTACTAACTGATCCACAATTAACACCATCATTTGCAGTACTAGATATGACTTATAAATATAGAATATAAAATGTTGGGCTTCTTCAGAACAGCCAGCTTCTGTTTAATGAACCAAATTCATAAAGCTTACATATGGGTACACATTCTCTATTATGTCTTAAATGTGTCCTCTGTCAATGAGAGAATTTGTCCTTCTTACCATTACATGGCCTTTCATTCTTCAACTAACTGGCTTATGATATGTTCTTTTTAACTCTCCCTCTTCTCCCCCAACCCCACTTTCTCATCTCGTTTGGCTAATACACACCATATTACTCAAAGATCTTACCAGCTTTCCCATCACCAAACTAACTACTGACATAAAGGGCCCATAGTAATTTCTTGAATTAGAGGTCCTATAGGCTAATGTTGGAGCTCCAATCTCAGCCATGGATATTTTTATTGGCAAACAATCTGACACCCTATTAACAACATACACCCAAATCAGTCATTTTGATTTAAATGTATTTGTGACAGAATTCCTCTCATCATCCATCTGGGCAAAATTTTAGACTCTTAGAAACTTAGATTTGGCCACCTTTAATTGGAGATTTGGTTGGGCAATTTGGGTGCTGACTTCCATCCCTCTGGTTGCTTTCCTCAATGGGAGACATTAGCAGAAAATCCAGAGATTAGGAAGGGAGTGATATTAGATATTTATCTCACTGTACCACTGGCATTCTCTTTGCTGGTTGAGTGGGTTGGTGTGTCCCTCTGTCAGAGGCTACAGCTCCAGTCAGGAGGCTTTCTTAATTTTTTATGTTCTGGTAACACCTCTCTTCTTTTACTCCATTTTTCTTTCTTCTTCTTCTTCTGGGCCTTACAGAACTGGTCTGTCCTAGCTGATTTCCTAAATCCTGCCCTTGCCTCGGTAAGTAGTCCATGTCTTAAACTCTCTCTAAATCCCCCTTTGTTCCTGCTGAACCCTGACTGATACAATATGCCTTCGTTAATTTTCCATTCTGTGTTTTTTCAATTTGCAGAAAAAATTTTCATACTCTGCTTACCAACTTTTTGCCAGTTGTATATATTACTAATGCTTAACTGTTTAATTTGCAGCTTGCTTTGAACCCTATTTATAGTATTTTGTGGTATAGATATATGTAAATATAAAATTTAAAGTTATAAGATACATTATTTCTCCTTTGTCCTTTGTGTAAGAAATTCTTCTCTACCTCAGTTTTATGAAATTTTCCTATAATTCTTTTCAGAGATATAGATTTGCTTTTATAAACAGATCATCAAATTATTTTTTTTATCTTCAATTTATTTTTGTGTAAGGATAAAATATAAATTAAAGTCAGTATTTTAGGAGTGTCTAGGTGGGCTCAGTCAGTTAAACAATGAACTGTTGATTTTGGCTCAGGTCATGATCTCAGGGTCATGAGATTGAGCCCTTTGTAGGGCTCCATGCTAGGTGTAGAGCCTGCTTAAAGTTCTCTTTCTCCCTCTCCCTCTGCCCTTTCCCTCCCTCAGGCATGCATCCACATGCACATACTCTCACTCACTCTCTAAAAAAAACAAATATTTTAGTTTGTTTTCTCACCTGGTTGATCTACTATTTTAGTGCCATCTATTGAATAAACCATTCATTGCTAGGTTGCTATAAGGACAAGCTAAAACCCCTGCCTTTTCTATAGTTATTATTTACTTTTTTTTTTTTTTACTTAATCAGGCTTACCTGTTTTTCTATTGACTGCAATCAAAACTGTGTGGCTCACATTGACCATATGATGTGTTTTAAAATGAGAACAAAGTAGAGATAGGAAAGGCCCAATAAATTAGTAAAAATAATAAATGAAAAACAGGAAAGAAAGAGAGTGAGAGAGAAAAAGAGAAAAAAGAGAGAAGAAAGAAAGAAAGTAAGAGAGAGAGAAAAAGAGGGAGGGAGGGAGGGAAGTAAGAAAGGAAGGAAGGAAGGAAGGAAGGGGAAGGGAGGAAGGGAGGGATCGATTGAGGCCTTAGAAGTCTCC
Source organism: Taxidea taxus jeffersonii (assembly GCA_003697995.1). Lineage (NCBI taxonomy): Eukaryota > Metazoa > Chordata > Mammalia > Carnivora > Mustelidae > Taxidea > Taxidea taxus. Next base: position 13,098 of record ML104051.1, on the reverse strand, counting down.
ATGAGATCAGATTCAGTGAACATGGTAGACAAAGAAAACTCTGCTTCTAACAATTTCAAAAGACAGTAACTCTAAAAAGACAAAAATACAATGTATGTTCATGGAGCTGGGTTGTTAAAATGGTTTGAAGGTGGAGGTTATTTGAGTTGAAGAAGGCAGGAAAGTTAAGGCAGAAGTATTTATAAATATCTACATCCTGATGTTGACATCACTTAAGAAAATATCAGAAGTAGTCAGCTATTTATCCTATCATATAAGAACACACATGAACTCTAATCCATGCCAATTTTCTAATGAATACAAAAAAGACATATATTTTCAATAATGGATTCATTAATATCCACCAATATCTTCAAATATTATCCAGATTTTAAAATGAGAGAATGGCTACCCCCCAAAGTTTTTAAAACATCTAGTAATGATGAATTTAAAAAATAAAATTTTAAATGTAAAATTAAATAGCATTCATTGAGTACCTGCTTCATTTACTGTGTGATGTGCTTTGCATTGGTTAGCTCATTCAATATTGTAATCTGTAGGGCAAGAAATCAAATCCAAAACTGATCTAGCACTAAAACCTGTCTAATAGTTTCATGACAAACCTACTTTCATCTGCAATAAAAATTTTACAGACTAAAGCTTAATACAATGTTTTGATAAAGAGAAACTTGAGTTACTAAAACATATTTCCAAATTGCCTTACAAACTTATTTTACTCAGTAGCACATCAAAACAAACTGTAGCATTACCAAACATGTTTACAGTGGAGTTTTTTCATATTAAACCTCTGCTGAACTTTTTTCTAATTAATTAAAAATCTCATCAGGAGATAAGTTTAACTTTGACCCAGCATCTTTCAAAATATATTCTTGAAACTCTGTTATATATTTTAATGTCAAGTAAGAAAAGCTTAGAATAGAAATAAAAGGGTTGAATTAATTAGTCAACAATGATTAGACATTTATCCAAAGTGAGATTTCAATTCTCTTCATCCCTTTGGCTTGATGCTACATTTTGTTTGTTTAATGAGAACTCTATCTTCTGTGAAGTTTATAAGTAAAAATTCTGGCATTTATATATATATATATGTATATGTATATATAAATACATTACTATATATAAGTATATGTAAACATAAATATATAAATAAATATATATATAGTAAACATATAAATATATTTATTCTGAGAATAGTTGGCAGTGACAGTAACAATCCAGATTCTGTATAATTCGGGTAGATTTTTTTTTAAATACTACTAAACCATTTTCTACAATACATTTGAGGATAAAGTATCTTACCTTAATTATGTCAGTTAGTTGCTCTTTTAAACAGATATTTGTTAAGTTTAAACAGATAAATTTGGAGAATTTTTCTGAGTTAGCCTAATTAAGAGCATAAAATCATCTCCAAAAAATATGATGGAATTCTTTCGACTTTATTTTAAATAACTGTTACATACATGATGAAACTGCTAACTAATTGTGCAAATAATAATTGGCTGAAAACTAGAAAGACTTTATTCATAAATATTTTTTGCTATTAGCTATTTAATCTCACAGAAATTAATATCATTTGGTTAATAATTTGTATTCTACTTAAGCATTTAAAGGTTTCCCAAGTGACTTTCCCCTAAATATTTATGTTTCAGGAAGTATTTTCCTGAGATATTTTAGATGGTTGGATTCCAAATTAATTTTCATGTTTAATCAGTTTCTGCTTATAAATTTTGACTTCAACATATCCATTTATATTATTCCTCTATCTTCAATGGTGTTGGAACATAACATAAAATCAAGAGCTGTTGCAAATTCAATTAATTTTTTAACTTTGTTATTATAGATATGAAATGAAAGTAGGGATGACTCATTATTTAGAGTTAATCCTCTACTTAATTCCTGTCAAATCAATATGCTCTATTTTTCGGTTTTAGTTTTACAATCTGACATCTTAGTCTGTGCAGAAGTGTGTTAGTTTACTAGAGCTATTCTAATTTTCACAACATGATGACTTAAAAAAAAAGTCAGAATCCAAAATCAGTGCTGGCAGGATTGGCTACTTCCTGAAATTCCAAGGGAGAATCTATCCATGATTCTTTCTTAGTGGACACATCACTTGAGTCTCAGCCTCCATCTTCACCTTGTTTTATTCTGTATGTCACAAAAAGACATTCCCTAGGACTTAGGGCCCACCTGGGTGATTCAGGATGCCCTTATCTTGGGATATTTCATTCATTCATGCATTTGTTAATTAGTTCATCTATTCATCCATTCATTTAAATTTCCAAACCATAGTTTATTATTTCAGCATTATACAGAATTAGCTTCCTACCTTACCCATATTTCCTTAGAACAGCTTCTCTTTGTAATATTCTATTTAATGTACTTGTCCAATACATAGTTCTTACTTCTTTTTTACTCTTTTTTAAGGACCTTACCACAAATCAACCCACTACAATATGCAATATGTGTCATTACAAATTATTCTAAACTAATTATTTAAATGAAATATCTGAGACCAAACACATTACTATGATATATAAAACTTTTTATTAGGGTCCATTCCTTTATGAACTCTGTATATGAATCACTAACCAAATCGACTTGCCCTACTTGATCTTTCCACAGTCACACTCAAAATTTTCAGACATTTGTGAGTAACATTTTAACTAGTTGATCACCACATAATCATTTTCTGATTACTTTAAGGTGTTAATTGTGATCAAAATAGCTACCCCAGAAGTTATATCCTCTTGAAAAGCGAGCACATGACCACATTCCTGTTCTTTTTCACAAATCAATAAAATATTTATCTAACACCTTCATTATTCTCAGTGATCATTTATCCCTATGCAGAGTTGAATTATCATCCAACTCTCTATTCAATAAATAATGTACATTTTGACATTGATTCACTTTAGGAATTTCTTTGCTTCAATCACTTATTCATAAGAATAATCAATATAAAATAAATAAATCTTTAAAAAAAATTTAAAAGGAGCACCTGGGTGGCTCAGTGGGTTAAAGCCTCTGCCTTAGGCTCAGGTCATGATCTCAGGGTCCTGGGATCAAGCCCCACATCAGGTTCTCTGCTCAGCAGGGAGCCTGGTTCCCCCTCTCTCTGTCTGCCTCTCTGCCTACTTGTGATCTCTGTATGTCAAATAAATATATAAATAAATCTTTAAAAAATAAAAAAATCAATATATCACTATCATAGAACAATCAAAGAGCTGAAGAAATAATTAATGAAAAAAATCTGTAAGTGATATTAAATAACAAATTAACATAGCTTGAAAGTTAAACACTTAGAGAAAATTAAGTTATGCTTTATATGATCTATAAAGACAACAAATCCCTTCAGCTTAAATGTGATTCTTTTTTTAAATTTTTATTTAAACATATAATGTAACCCCAACACCCCTCCCCCCCACCCCCCCTCAGTTTGTTTTATGACATTAAGAGTCTCTTTTGGTTTGTCTCCCTCCCAATCCCAGAAATGTGATTCTTAGTATTCCCAAGGATATAGTGATATTAAAGTCAAAGTAGAGGACTTTAGAGAAGTGCTAACTCATAGATCTAAGAAACCATATAACTAGAGGCAGGCATGAGGTATGAGGCTGTAGATGCAAAACACACTTACTTGACAATTTTACAGGCAAATGGAAATGGATATGAATCCATTTTGTGTGTATGTGGCTTTCCTGCCTGATATTTTTTTCTAATTACTGTTCATATTCTATTCACTGCTTTCAGTCATTAGAATAACAAAAACAACAAAAAGGATTTAAAAGTAAAGAATTCAATGAGCCAATTAATTTACCCTCATAAAACTAGGGAAATGTGATTGTTTTCTACTTTCAATCATATTGATAAAAAAGACTGGTTGGCCATCAACTAGCTGGAACTATTAAAATTTCTAATTCACTCCTTAAGCTAAAAACAACTTACTAGCTTTGGTTTTAAATAAAGCCAAAGGACTCTTAATCATAGGAAACAAACAGAGTTGCTGGAGGCAAGGTAAGGTGGGAAAATGGGGTAACTGGGAGGTGGGCATTAAGGAAGGCACATGGTATGATGAACACTGGGTGTTATATGCAACTGATGAGCCACTAAATTCTACCCCAAAACTAATAATACACTATATGTTAATGAAATTATATTTAAATAAAAAATCAAAGAAAACAGTAAAAAATAAATAAAGCTTTTACTGACTCATGTTAAAATCTAAAGAAATAAAGAATAAAATAAGCTTTTCATAAAGTGAATGTTTTTTTTTCAGTAAAAGAGAGCATTTATTGGTATAAGGATTACATGAGTTCATATCGCTTACGGTCTTAGAACACCAGCTGACACATAAGAACTATGTGTGTTTGCATTAATATGATGATGATGACAAAGACTAGAAAAGGTTGAGAACCATTAGGAAATCCTTGGATTTCCTTATTGAAATGTACATTAACAGATTTTTTTTTTCACTTTTGCATTCAGGAGGGAAGGTGGGAGCAGGGTACTGGGAGAGGCAGAGGGAGCAAAAGAGAGAGAGAGAACTTTAAGCAGGCTCCACGTCCAGCTCAGAGACAAACATGACCCTGAAATTATGACCTGAGTGAAATCAAGAGTTGGACGTTTAATGAACTGAGCCACCCAGGTTTCATCTCTTAAAGCCCCTAGAAAAGTTATTTTTGCATTGTCTTTCATAATTTGTGTTTGAACATAACTAAATAATAGTCCAGGAGAAAACTACAGGGAGATTTTTATAAAGTTAAGTGTTTCTGTTATTTAACAGAATAGACTAAAAGTATTAGTTCACAAAAATAATTAGTTCCAAAACAATAAATATGAACATAGCAGTGTGTTTATGGTTCTTAAGGTAGACCCAATATCTTGAAATGAAATATATACTTAAAAACAGAACTGGTTCAGCTATACATTAAAATGAAATGGTATAGTGCCTCTGGCTCTCTGAACTCTAATCATCTTGGCTTCTATGAAAAGATAATTGAATTTCTTATCTAAGTATTGGATATCCCTTGCCAACTAACTGAAAGTCAAAATTCTTTTCTAGATAAAACTTTAAATTATCAGGTATAATCCTGGGTTAATGACTCAAAGGCCACTATAAATTTTATATTAAAAAACTTTCAGATGATCTCAGTTAATTTTTAAAAGTGTAAATGTGAAAATATGTATTTTAAAATCAAGGAATGGTTGGAAAGTTACTGTCTGAATTAGGCACTGCTTTCCAGTGTCTAGCTGAGATTCACCAAATTTTTACATTCATGATATTATTTAATATTTTTAATTATTAAATCTTAGATAATTGTTGGAATTTTATAACTTTCAATATCCCATAATGTATATTTCCAGATGTGGAAATAAATGAAGACTACCCAAATGAGAACAAGCAAAGGCTATTTATTCAGACATTACTATAGCAATGGAGTCAGCCACCACCACTCACATTTGGCAGAGATTCATAGGCCATCAGGGAAGTGTGAAAGTTTCAAGTGGAAAAAAGGGAAGGCTTCAGGTATGCCCTGATTAGAAGATGTTCATGTGAGTAATTGAGGACAAGATTCTTCTATTCTACTCTGATTCCAGATTAGCATAATATCCCTGATAAGATCACTGTCCCACTGGACTCTTGGCCCTCTCCAGCTGCTGCTGCTACTGTCAACAGTCTGGCTTCAGCAGGAAAGGAATGTGTGTCTTATAAAGCTCTAAACATTCTACTGGCTTAATCTTTCAGTATTTATTTCTTAAAGATATTCTAACATACTCACATGTTCATCTCCTCACCAATGAATAAGACAATTTATAAAACATCTATAGACAGTACTTGTTATTTTTTATTAAAATAATGAAAATTTCAAAGCATTATAAATCATAAATACAGCCAAAGCAAAGGGTGGTGAAAAGTACATATTAAAACCAGTTATGTTTTGGGACGCCTGGGTGGCTCAGTTGGTTAAGCGGCTGCCTTCGGCTCAGGTCATGATCCCAGCGTCCTGGTATCGAGTCCCGCATCGGGCTCCTTGCTCGGCAGGGAGCCTGCTTCTGCCTCTGCCTCTGCCTGCCTCTCTGTCTGCCTGTGCTTGCTCTCGCGTGCTCTCTCCCTCTCTCTGACAAATAAATAAATAAAATCTTTAAAAAAAAAAATTAAAAAAAAAAAACAGTTATGTTTTAAAAGCATACTCCAAAAGCAGGGGAAAAATTTGGTGAAAGTATCTTCTAAGCTAAATGTTGACACCCAAAAACATAAAATGTGTTTTTTAACATTAAAATTAAACTGAATAATAAAATAAAAGAAAAACTGAGTTAATATATCTATTTTTTTCTCCACATTTAAAACTTTTGTCCACTTACACAAACTGAATACACATTATTAATTATGCTTGGTCATAAAAATTTCATAAGATATTAAACAAAAATGGCCACCATCTTGTTATTTCCCTGTTGACCATTTTTATAGTACATGCATATTTTTAATAAGTTTTTGAAATATCACAAAGGCAAAAAACTTTTAAAAAGTTAAGCATATTTTTGTTTATTGTTTTTTGCTTTTCTACTTCTCTATTTGATCTATATGAAATAATGGACATCAAGCAATTCATGTTAACTGTATCTTTACTTGTAATCTGTGTTTACATTGCTTAAAATATTTAAACAAAAATAAAATGAGTATTACAAAAATAATAAAAATAAACAATAGGTAATTTTACAAATAATGGAATGTGAAAAATTTCTGCCCTCCTCTAGACTAAGTTGGTTTACAACTTTGTCTGAAGGAACAATTCAAAGCAGACTCCCCCACATCAGGCTTCCAGCTCCACGGGGAGTCTGCTTCTCCCTCTGACCTTCTAGCCTCTCATGCTCTCTCTCACTGTCTCTCAAATAAATAAATAAATCTTTTTTAAAAAAAGATACAAAATCAATATATAAAAATCTGTCATATTTCTATACATAATAACAAAGTATCAGAAAAAGAAATTAAGAAAATAATCCCATTTACAATTGTGTTCAAAAGAATAAAACACCTAGGAATAAACTTAACCAAAGAAGTGAAAAACTTTTATGCTGAAAACTATGACACTGGTGATTAAAATTGAAGACAACACACAAAAAAAATGTAAAAATATTCTGTACTCATGAATTGGAAAAATTAATATTGTTAAAATGTCCACATTTTCAAAAATAATTAATGCAATCTAAAGAAAATTCCAATGGCTTTTTTCACAGCAACAGAAGAAACATCCCTATAATTTGTATGGAACCGCAAAAGATCCCAAAAGCAGTCTTGAGAAAGAACAAAACTAGAGGCATTATGCTCCCTGATTTCAAACTATATTACAAAAACTACAGTAATCAAAACAGTAGCATATTGACATAAGCACACACACGCAGATCAATGGAAGTGAATACAAAGCTCAGAAATAAACCCACACATATATGACAACTGATTTATAACAAAGGAGCCAAGAACATACAATGAGGATAGGACAGTCTCTTCCACACATAGTGTTGGGAAACCTGGACCATTTTATTACACCATACACAAAAATTAATTCAAAGTGGATTAAAGACTTGAACATAAGGCCTGAAACCCTCAAACTAGAAGAAAATATAGGTATTACCCTCCTTGATATCAATCTTGTTGATGATTTTTATATATGAAACCAAAAGCAAATGCAACAAAAGCAAAAATAAACAAATGGAACCAAATAAACATAGTCTCTTCATAGCAAAGCAAAGCATTAATAAAATGAGAAAATGAGCTATCAGATAGAGAAAATTCTTGCAAATCACATATTTGATAAAGGTTAATATCCAAAATATATAAAGAACTCATACAACTCAATAGCAAAAAAACCAAAAGGTCAGAGAATCTGAATAGATATTTTTCTAAAGATGACATAGAGATGGCCAACAGATACATGAAAAGATGCTCAACATCACTAATCAACAGAGAAATGTAAATGAAAACAAGAATGACCTATCACCTCACAGTTGTTAGAATAACTATTATCAAAAAGACAAAAGGTAACAAGTGTTGGTAAGGTTGTGGAGAAAAGGGAACCCATATGTACTTTTGGTGGGAATATAAACTGGTGCAGTCACTATGGAAAAAAATGTATTTTTAAAAATCAAAAAAAGAACTATGTGATGGAGAAATTCAACGTTGGGTATTTATCTGAAGGAAATGAAAATGCCAACTTGAAAAGTATATGCACCTCTGTGTTTGTTGTAGCATTGTTTGCAACAGCCAAGGCATAGTAGTAACCTAAGTGTCCACTGATGGATGAATGGATAAAGAAAATGTGATACATGTACACAAATGGAGTATTATTCAGCCACAAAAAAAATAAAATCTTGCATTTGTGACAACATGGATAAACTTTAAAGGCATTATGCTAGGTGAAATAAGTCAGACAAAGACAAATACCTTATGATCTCACTTATGTGTAGAATCTAAAAGAAAAAAAATAAACTCATAGAACAGATTGTTGGTTGTCAGAGGTCGGGAGTGAGGGATGGGTGAAAAGGATAAAGCGGATCAAAATGTATAAACTTCCATTTATAAAATAAGTAAGGAATGGAATGGAATGTACAGCATGGTGACTACCACTGTTACTACAATATTGTACATTTGGGGAACCTGGGTGGTTCAGTCAGTCAAGTGTCTACCTTCAGCTCAGGGTCCTGGGATCAAGTCCCACGTTGGACTCCCTGCTCAGTGGGAAGCCTACTTTTCTCCCTCCTTCTCCCTCTGCCCCACCCATCACTCATGCTTGCACACACTCTCTCTCATTCTCAAGTAAATAAATAAAATCTTTTAAAAATACTGTGTTGTATATTTGAAAGTTGCTAAAAAGTAAACCTTTAAAGTTCTCTTCACAAAACAAAAAATTCTCTTCACAAGAAAAAAATTTTGTTACTATATGTAGTAATGCATTACAGACCTAGTGTAGCTACGATTTCATTATATTGTACACCTGAAACTAATATATGTCAATCATATTACAAGTAAAACTCTAAATAATCTAGTTAATAATAGCCAAACAAAATGATAAAATATCTAGAAAAAAAATAAAAGTTAAGAAACCTATATGAAAAACAAAAAAACCTTATTAAAGCAAGATAAAATATCTTGATAAAACAGAAGTGAAATCAATGGAAAAAGAAATCAATTCTAAATGTGAAAAAAGGAAGGAAATAGATAAATCTCTATATATTAACTGGCTCTATTTTCCTAATAATAAACACAAAAACCATATGGGAAAAAACAGAAATTCAAATAGAAGTAACATATACATGTCATAAATTATAAACAAAAAACTACTTGTAAGAATTATGGATGACAAATTATCCACTGTGTAAATTTCAGAATAAAATAAACTAAAACTAGGAGTCTGGTTAATTCTTCCCTCCTTCTTCTGCTTTTTCTTCGGGGGATCCTATGCCCACATGACAAGCTACTTCTCTGTCATTGCATTAATAGCAAGTTTCCCTTGTGTGACTCTATCCTTAATATATCAAGTTCAGCAATGGTTTCATCAAAAGCTGCCTCACCAGTTTAAGTGTCTATCTATAGACAAGTGGATAAAGAAAATTTGGTGTATAAAAGCACATACATATGCACAAAAACATAGGAATACATTCAGCCATAAAAAAAGAAGGGAAATCCTGCCATCTGTGACACCATGGATAGATCTTAAGAGAATTACAGTAAATAAAATAAGTCAGACAGAAAAAGAAAAATACTGTATGATTTCATGTACATGTGAAATCTAAAATAACCAAACTCGTAGAAATAAAGTAAGATTAGTGGTTGCCAGAGGTAGGGGTGGGGGGCATATGAGAGAATTGGGTAAAGGTGGTCAAAAGCTGCAGACTTCTAGTTATAAGATGAATAAGTTCTGTGGGTGTAATGTACAATATAATGGCTGTAATTAATAATATCATATATTTGAAAGTTGCTAAGAGATTAAATCTTAAAAGTTCTCATCACAAGGGAAAAATTGTAACTATGTGAGATGTTAACGAAACTTACTATGGTAATCATTTTGCAATATATACATATGTTAAATCATTATTCTGTACACCCTAAACTTACACAATATTATATGTTGGTTATATGTATTTCAATTAAACTGGAAAAGAAAGCTATCTTTGCAAAAGAACGGTCTTTATCCAGGAAGTTCAGAATTGCACAATAAAAACAGAAAAGACAGCCCAGACCCAACACTGTAGGATGTTTTGGTTGCATTTCCTTTTTCTGATTTAAACAGCTGCCTGGTATGCTTGTTGTGATGGATCTATAGTCTCTTTCTGGTCACCATCAACAACAACCTAAGCCAGGTATCAGTAGTAATCTTCTTATATTTTTAAGCAGAAGACTTTGCTCTGTGCTTTTGAAGCAACTTTTCCAAAGATAGTACACCATTGCAGACAGCTCTGAGATTGCTTTCTGTATTCTCAATCCATTTGCTGTTTTTCTCAGCACCGCACATCATTAGCTTAATACTTGAGATGAACCTCCAAGATGACCCACAGGCTCCTATAACATTTTTATGAGCAACTGAAAGACGATTCCTCTCCTTATTGGATAATACATCTTTCAGTTACAGACTTTGTGCAAGTTGCTATGCCAATATATCACTCAGCTTACTTGGCCAGTTTGGCATTCTACACCAGCACATTTTTATCCATGAGTAGATGTTCTGTGTCAGAAGTGGCTGGCAGTGGACGGAAAAGGGTTTTGCAGTCTCTGAGCTATGGTAGTGGCAAGGCTGAAACCTGGATCTCACTGCTCAGAGGCTCTGTGTTTATACTTTCAATTTGTGGCACAGTGTATAAGTAAGTACTATGAAAGATATATTACCTGTATTACTTCCTCATCCCTAAATTCAGTACAGCAGCTTCTTTTACTTTGTGAAAGAAAGTTCTAAACTGACCCTGTGAGCTCCTGCAGAAATATCAGCTCAGGAAACAATGAATATTTATCCCAGCATGAACCTCTTCAAGTAAAGTTCTCTCCAGTCTTTTACAGAGTTTGGGAGTATGTCTTACTTATTCAGGTGCTTGGGTGCATCCTTCTAAATCATTATTTGAATAGAAAACAGCTTCTTTTCTGACTATAGTTTCCTTTTAAAACATCTTTGATATATTCAGTTATAATCAAGTTGGATATAATAAAACAAAAGTTATATATAATCAGCATTGCATATAATTAACTATATCTCTTAATTATTAAATTGACCTTATTAATATAAACATTTCAAAAATGCATTTTCCCCTCAAAAGTAACATACAATATGGTTTACTACCCTATGTTAGAGAAACTGACAAGTTTGTTGCTATTATCAGAATATATAATTTCAATATGATATTTTAGCAAATGTAGCATAAATAGAAGTTTATTAACATAATTTACAATTTTATACATTTAAAATCCTCCCCAAATTTATAACTTTTTAAATCCATTTATAGTAAAGCTAACTGTATTGGACAATTGAAGTCAGATACATGAAAAGGACAAAAATTAAAGTACATTTAGCTACCTAAAGAATTATCATCATAAAACCAAATCATCATAAACCATAATAATGAGACTCAAGAAGAATCATTATATTGCATTTTCTACAGTATTCTAAGTCCTTAGAATACATAAAATCACATGAATTTTCATATAAAAAGATACCATACACCCATCTTCTGAGTAACTATACATCATGGTTTATGTTAATCTTTCCAGCCTCTTTTGTGTGGTATAAATCTACATTTGTGAAAAGAGCAAAGGTTAAATGTGTAGAATTCTAGGAAATACTCCCAGGAATCTGTTTCACAAGATGGCCTTAGGCCTTAAAGTACCCCTCAGTACTAGTGGCCCCTGACCTCCCTTTTCTTAGACCATGTACTTTAAAAAAATTTTCTCTGCCTCCTTGAAATTTAAATCTTCTCCCAGGCTCTTGCCCATTTTACTACTCTGGAATATCTTTCTCAGGGACCTGGGAAAGTGTGGTCATCCTTGGAAGAAATGAAGGAATGAAGTCATCCCTTGGAAGTGTGCTCATCAAGAAAGACATTGCTATTTTTGTCTTAAGTACCAACTAGCAAACATAGATGGTCTAATCACATTGCCTACCATTCCCCTTAAAGTCTTCCAGTACCTTCTCATTAGCTCACTTCAATGCTTAAAAATCCTCCTACCTTTAAGAGTTCAATCTCCCTACCCTACTGTAATAGCCGTGAATAAAACCTTGCCTATTTAATTTGTCCAGTTCAATCTTTCTTTGACAATTTCTCACCTTATCCCAGAAATGTACTTATTAATAGCCAATTATTTGCTAACCACCATCTTAGGCACTATCAAAATGAATGCTCCTTCTTAAAGATTATATTTGAATGTAAATGTGTAGTGTTCTAATAAAAATTATCATTTAGGCAAATTTGTGTCCAGTGTTTTTTAGGGTTTTTTTTTTAATTACCTTCTCTAGTTAAGGGGGGTGTACTCTTTCCTAGCTCTAGGTGCTTCAAGAAAACACATGGAATTACAAAATAAGGAAAGGTCCAAATACTCTAGCCAAACTTACATAAGAGCAAACCAGGGATGGATGAAAACTTCAACTTGATAAAGGACATCTACAAAAATCCTACTGTTAACATAATACGTCATGGCAAAAGACTTCATTTCTTCTATGATCAAGAACAAATCAAAGATACCTATTATAACTTCTATTCAGCTTGTATTGGAGCTGTATATAAGTTTATCAGGTTTGTAAGAATAAGAGCAATACATAAAATTAATTGATTTTGATATACTAGCAACAAATATTCATGAATTGAAATAAAAATGTGCCATTTTTTAAAAATTGTGCCACTTATAGCATAAAGTTATTAAATACTTAGAAATAAATCTGACAATGTATAAAATACTTTCATTAAAACCATAAAATGCTACCAGGAGAAATTAAAGAAAACCTAATTAAACAAAGAAATATACCATGTTTATGGGCCAGAATTATAACATTCAAAAGCCTAGCAGATTTGTTTTCAGTAGATACTAACAAGCCAATTCTTAAATTCAGATGGAAAGTCTAT
>ML104050.1:29475-55071 GCA_003697995.1 Taxidea taxus jeffersonii | reverse complement strand
AAAAAAAAAAAAAATGGAAGCTATCATTGAACAAAGAAACTGCTCTTCTCTAGGTCTCATGGCACTCACCAACCTGAAGTAAACCCCATCTATTGTAGGCTCTGCCAGACATGGCATCATTACTTGGGAAGCATGGCATGTATCTTTTAAATACCAGAGTGGTACATTGTTGGCTCAGATGTGTCAGTGTCTGTAATACCTGTTGAAGACTAATTGACAGGCCTCAGATTCTTAGGTGTTGAAAGAATCTGTCTTCTATATTTGGACTCAGTATTTTGAGTGATAAGAAATGTGTCAAATGAGTTGAGAATTACTTAAGTGGAACTCATTCTAACTGATGCCAAGGGAAATCTTATTTCCAATTTTTTGCATTTTTGTATTAAATCATCTCCCGTTTGTGGATTATCTACAGATAGCTTGATAACTCTGGTAGCATCTATGCACAGAGGCAGCTAAGAAAACATATTCATCTTTAAGGATGCTTCTGTCACTTAGAACAGTTAAAGTGTTATGCTTACAATACGTGGTAATACAGGACTTCTTAGTGGTAACTGCATTTGGGCAAATATCCCGTAAGTAGCTGAAATTGAAAGTATTTCTTCAATGAATGAAATCACCCTGGTACTCTACACATTTCAAAGTCAGAGTTGTAGTGATTTTAACTTTTTGGAACATGACCCTGAACTGGGTAGAGAGAGAACGTGACTCTGAGACTGGAGCCTGGTGGAAAACCTGTAGACTCCATTCTGTAGTAGAGTGGATCCTCCGTCTGGTGCTTCTTTCTTTGGACGTCAGGCACCTGTTGAAAGTGAGCACATTGGAAGGATTATAAACAATGTGGAGACTCAGGAGATGTGATTAACATCTCCTTTGTGAGTGGGAGAATGTGAAAATTTGAGGTGAATCTTGCCAGGTGAATGAGCATTTCTCAGTTGTTGGAGTGAGTCTGGACAGGGTGATGCCTTCATACACAACAGGGAATCTGGAAGGGCAAGGAACATTTATCACAGCCTTTTTATTTACATATGTATTTTGTTTTTCTGCTAGTGGCTTGTGAATAGGGGAATGGAAAGGGAAAAATGGTGAGATGCAGTGAGAGAAACTTCTTCAGCAGGTTTGGCAGAAGGACCAAAGGGGAAAGAAAGGGAGTTTTGTCATGAGAGTGTCTTCATGGTTACTGGCTTTGGGGTTGAGAGTGTTTAGGGAACTAAATGAAACCATTAGAGTGATGGTAAACCAGATGGCATGGACCAGAAGGCAGGGGCTTTTATATATAAGTGTCTGTGTATAGTTTGATAACAAATAATTTATACCTTGAGTTAGTGGATATTAATTTTTCCTTAAACAAGTTCTCATTTTCTGTTTGAACAGCTTTGCTTTATTAGCCTTCTCTAGAAATTATTTATTTGCCTAAAATTCTCGAGTATTTTTCATTTGATGGAGTCATGATATATTCTGATAATTGGGACCCTAAAGAGTATTTAATCATCTCCCCACCCAAGACTTGAAATTTTTCAAAAGTGTTCTTATCATTTGCTTGTTCAATCCTTCTTTTATACCTCCAGTAAGAGGAAGTGTATCGCTTCTGGGGGCAGTTATTAGGTTTTGTTAGTTTAATTGATAGCAACAAAACAAAGTAAAATGGAAGAATATATACCACTAACAACCTCTTAGAATGGCTAAAATGACAAAGACTGATCATCAGTACCAGGTAAGCATGTGGAAAAACTGAAACTCACTTACTGGTGGAAGTGGAAAATTGTAGAACCAGCTTGGGAAGGCAGTTGAGCAGTTTTCAAAAACATTCAAAACAGACCTGTCCTGTGATCTAGTCCTTTGACCCTGAGGAAATGAAAGCATATTCTTGTACAATGACTTGTGTGTTCACATGTAGATGGACAGGGGAATGGATAACCAAAATGTGGTTTAACCATACAGTGGCATTCTGCTTATCAGGAATGAACTGGAATTCAGAATGAAAAAGGAATGAACTATTGATACATGCTACCAGATGGAAGAATCTCAGATATGTCATGTTAAGTGAAAGAAGTCAGACTGAAAGGCCTATCTATTGTATGGTTCCATTTTTAGAAAATGCTGGAAAGTGCAAACAAATCTAGAGTGACAACAAGATCAGTGATTGCTTTGAGAGAAGCGGAGGGCTTATAAAGTGGCATAAGGGAACTTTCAGGGGTGATAGATATATTTATTATATTGATTTTGGGGAGGGTTTCACGAGTGTGTATATACGTCAGGGCTTACCACATTTGCACTTTAAATATGTGCAGTTTATTGTATGTCAGTTGTATCTGAGGAAAGCTGTTAAAAAATCGTAACTATAGAAAGACAAGCTACAGAAAAAAAATGGAATAATGTGTTCCAGGAGGTGATATTTACACATCAAAATATTTGTTATATTTCCATTTATGTAAGCCCAAATCATTGGGTATTCTTTAAGGCGCTTGACATTTATAAATGGCACCCCACAGAATGGGATCTAGATTATCTCATTACTGGCTTCTTTGGCTTTTCTTTAAATTATGAGTCAAAAGACAAATACTGTCTTCTACAAATTTTTATATAACTTCCTTATTTCCAACCAATGATGTATGGCTGGGAAAAATACCAAAAGTTTAGCTCCATGAGAGGTAGAAGAATTTTACCAATATTATCAACGTCTTTTTCCTATTTTGGTCTGTTTTATGTGAGTACTATGTGTTCTGTTTTGCATATTCCTTTTTGGGAGGAGCATCACCTTTTATAGAAATGACATAGTGAGTGAGGGTGCAGTCACTGGATAGGTAAGGATTTGTTTTCTGTTTCTGCATAGCATGGGCACTCTCTTTCAGGTGAGATAAAAATGGGCTTCTTTGAAATAATGGAGTAAGCAGCTTCTGTGCTAAGTATCTTGTTGGGGTATACCTAGTTAGCCAAAAGGCAACCAGTATTTTGTTAATTTTTTAGAAGAGTTTCATCTCAGAATTAAATGCCCTGTGAGGTAGTGAGGTCGTCTAAAAATCTAATTCCATTTTACTTTAGTGAAAAAAAATTGAATACATTAGGGCACTTTCATTGCTCGGTGATGGAAATCCAGTTCGGCCAGGCTTAATCAACAGTGGGAAATATTGGCTCCTGTTGTAAATCAAGTTGGAGTGAGGATGCCAGGCTCAGATGTACCCATCTGAGAAGACCCATACGGTACCCATCCCTGGGAGAGGCTCTCTTCATCTAGTGAGCATCTAGTGAGCAACAGCCCAAGACTGGTGTTAAGGCACTATCATCCTCATAAGCGAGACAGGACTCCTTCATCAGTAACTCTGGCAGGTTTGATGGGCCCAGTTGAGTATGTAATTCTTTTTTTTTTTTTTTTAAAGAGCCTTAAATGAATATTTTTTTTAAGGATTTTATTTATTTGTTTGACAGACAGAGATCACAAGTAGGCAGAGAGGCAGGCAGAGAGAGAGGGAGAAAAGCAGGCTGACTGCCAAGCAGAGAGCCCGATGCGGGGCTCAAACCCAGGGCCCTGGGATCATGACCCGGGCCGAAGGCAGAGGCCTCAACCCACTGAGCCACCCAGGCACCCCTGGGTATGTAATTCTACCTGAAGCAGTCACTACAGGTGTTTAATAGGATACTCTGGCCAGGCTTGAGTTAGGAGTAGGTTTTGGATGGGGGAAGGAGGGAGCCCCATTCTAACAGAATCAGTTTCTTGAAGTAAAAAGCTGGTCTGTTACTGCCCAGAGCTGTCGAGGAGCCAACTTCCCAGTGCCTAATACACTTAACTACATGATGCTCAATCTAGGAGTGATACTAGGGTGAACATCCTTGGGTTAGCTGAGGACTCTGGTGACTGAGTCTTTGAACACATCTTTGAGGTAAAATCACTCATTCAGATGCTATGAACACTTTGAAGGTTTTTCATTTCAGTATATTTAGATTATACAGAATTGTACTCCTGCCAGCCCTGTATGAGTATACGTCACTGTATCTTGTCACCAGTATTAGCTGTTATCCAGAAATTCTCTGCCACTTAGATTTCTAGAAAATGGGAATTTATTGATTCACTTTGTATTTTTCTGGTTACTAATGAGGCTCTTTACTCTTTTGGGAATTGTTAGTTTATATACTTTGTGAGTATGTGTGTAAAGTTCTAAATTGATTTGTAATTAAAAAGTTACCTGTTTACAAGGAAAAATAACAACATTGACCAGGGTGGATTATGTGAAGGCTCAAAATCAGAAATTGCAAGTCAAATTTAATACTTGCCAGTAAGTCTTTCTATTAAATGAAACACTGATGATTTGCATTCAGGACTTCATCCATTTTCACACTAAATTAATACTTTAAATCTAAACTTTATTGTTTTTGTTCATTTACTTGTTTTGGTTCTTTACGTTCTGTAAAAGCTATAATCATAGGGTATTTGTAGCAAATGTTAACCACATATTTTTGTTAAAATATTACTTCTACAATGAGCTCTTAGAGATCGGTGGGGAAAACACAACCCAGAAAGAAACTGAAACTGGACAAAGAGATGAACAGGAAGTTCTCAGATGGAGAACCCCACATGTCTCCAATAACCACATGACAGGATGCCCAAATTCTCTGGATGGAGAATAGTCAGGAAATGGAAAATTTTCTGAACCATAAGATAACCATTTCACACTTATCAGTTTGGCCAAACACTTAAAAGTTGTTGAGTACCAGACACCAGACACTGGTGGGGGGCCAGGGAATTGGGCGCTCCCTTCAGGTGGCTAAAAAAAAGAGTCTGGACACATCTTGTCAGAAGCATGGCAGATGCATTCTAGACTATGATTTATCTTTTAATTCCACATTTGTGGTATTTTCAGTTCAGAAGCTTTTTATTTGAATGCAGTAAATATTTATCTAATCACTTACAGATTGTATTTTTTATGTCTTCTGTAGGAAAAATATTTTGCCCTTACTAAGTCATAAAGATATCCTCTGTATAAAGTTTTCCTTTTTACATTTAACTTTTTGTTTTTCCTCAAGAAAAAAAATCCTCTCTGTTCTGTGAAGACAAGGATTTATTCCTTGGCATCAAGATGGAGTCTGCAGTTCTTGCCTTGCCGGGGGGAAGCAGGGGACATTACACAAAAATTTGCAACCCCCTGAACCTGCTCGTTTCCCATTTTCTTTCCCCTTTGGACCTTGACTCAGTTGCATTATTGGAAATGCAACTAGCCCGGAACAGATGTGGGAAGAGAAGCACTGACTGGATGGTTGGAGATGAAGGCAAGCAGGGCAGTGATGCCCAGCAGAAGGGAGGCTGGGTTGGCAGGATGTGGTCCTGAGGTGGGAGATAGGCTGGTGCTGTGGCTGCTGGCCAGGCTTGGGCTCTGTCTCCCCATGTTCAGTAGTTTGGGCAGGTTATTTAACCTGGCAGTTTCTTTCTCTGTGAAATGTAGAGCATATCCCACCCTGGAGCAATATGATTCACTTGAAGATTATTTGAGATACCTGTGTAAAATATTTAGTGCAAAGCTTAGTATCCCATCATGAGGAACCAGATCAAGCCAAGCATCTATCCGCCAGCATTTATGACACTTCCTGAAAGAGAGCCATTACTTCTTTTGATTCATTGATAGGATTCATTTTACCTGTGTTCATTGTGTATAGGACATGCAAAGTTACAAGAAGGAGGGACAAAGAAAAGGGGAAAAAAGGAAAAAGGGAAGAAAAAAGAGAAACTTCCTCAACATACTCATTTTTACAGACTAATTTTGCTGCCTGCTTCATTCCATCCTTTGTTTATTTGGGGCATGGATCCCTTTTATAGCATGTCGCAAAGAGGTTTACTTCTCTGGTGTTGAGGGAACACACTTACTTATGTACTGATGCTCTGTGAAATGTTCCTGGTGCAGGTCTGGTCAACTGACTTCAGGAATTTCTTTTTAGTGTAGAGACATTCCAAGTTCATTTACAAGGTGCTTCTTTTGAGAACTGTGGAGAGATGACCATCTGCTTGGGAAATGCCTTAGCAGAGAATTGATAAAGCAATGTTTTTGTACTGGAGAGCCTTATAACAATCTCTGTGGTGAAAGTACAGCGGCATTGGTGAAATTTTAAGTGGTCTTTCTTCATCTTATGTCCGAAAAATAAGGTGTTTTCTATTTGATTAGTAACTTGGTCTCTGTTATTTAAATGATATATGCTAACCTTTTTTAGAGAAGGATTTTTTTCCCTCAATCTGTGGAAGCACGAAGTGTTTACTTTCTCAAATGTTTTTAGGTAAGGGGCTCCTGGGTGGCTCAGTGGGCTAAAGCCTCTGCCTTCGGCTCAGGTCACGATCCCAAGGTTCTGGGATCGAGCCCCACGTCGGGCTCTCTGCTAGGTAGGGAGCCTGCTTCCCCATCTCTCTCTCTCTCTCTCTGCCTGCCTGTGATCTCTCTGTCAAATAAATAAAATCTTAAAAAAAAAAATGTTTTGGGGTAAATAGAATGCATTAGCGCTGTTGCTATTATTCAGTTATAAATGAAAGAAAAGTAAGAACCTCTTTATTCCTTATAGATTTTTCGTTAAACATTGATGGTATCATCAGTGTGCATATCGAGAATTATGCAGGGTTATTTGTGGGCCCCAGTGGGATGTTCATGTTAGCTCTGCCATCATCATGGATTTGCACTCTTTTGGGCTTTCTGGACCTGCTTTTAGTGATGAAGTTTGTGCTTCAAGATGTACATAGGAGACGCTTAGGGCTTGTCCAATCTAAGGGGTATCCCTCTAAGACTTAATTTTAAAGACTATGGGCATCTGGGTGGCTCAGTCCTTAAGCGTCTGCTTTCTGGTCAGATCATGATCCCAGGGTCCTGGGATCGAGCCCCACATCAGGCTCCTGGCTTAATAGGAAGCCTGCTTCTCCCTTTTGTGTTAACCATACAAGTAACAGTTAGATCAGAGATCTAAATGTAAAAATGAGATCATCTAGATACTAGCAAAATTATAGGTAACTCTTAGAACCTGGAAGTAGAGAGATTTTTCTAAGCTTATGTGCTCTAGGGCAGCATTCTCTGGGGAAAAATGAATTTTATTTTCTGGAATTGTAGCATTAGAATGCTGTAGTCTAGGAACTTCAGGGCCACCGATAGAGGTACCTTATTCATGGTATCCCCCTTCAGCCGAACTTCTTTGGGTATTAAAACATCAGTATTTATTTCTATGCTAAAGTATCATTTGAAATAATTTAGATGAGTTGGGTTAAGTGATGCATGGAGACATCTGTGTTGGGAATTACCACTAGAATAGAAAGGACTGCTCTGTCCTCCTCTGCTGAATCCTGGCTCCCCTGCCTAACTGCACTCAAATGCTCCCCAGCAAGGTCCTGCTCTTAAATTCGACCCTGAATCTTTTGGAAGTCCTTGTTTCTTTATCAGCGGGTGGAGTGGGTCAGACAAGGTATAGTCTCTTTTTTAATCTAAACAGTATAGCCAAGAAAAAGCTCATCTTTGCCTTACCACAAAGACTAGGCTTTTGCAGGCCCCTGCTGAATATCATGTCTTTAGAAGGCTCCATTCTTTTCTCCTCCAGATTTGCTTCCATCTCTGGGACGTTTATCCTCCATGTGCCTCCATTACCCTGAGATTCTTTCTGAGCTCATTCTTTCTTTTGCTCCCTCTTTATATTGCCACCACTCTTGGTCAAGTCTTTATTGAATCTCACCTGGGTTATTGCAGTGAAACCCAGCTGATCTCCCTGCCTCTTGCCCCCCACACCTCCACTGAATCCATCCTTCACACAGCTGCCCAAGCAGTCTTCCCAGGGGAAAGCTGGGATTCTGTCACTTCTATCCCTGAAAACACTCGAGTACCCCCTTGATGCCTGTGGAATAAAACAGAGCTCCTCTCTGCAGCCCCCAGGCTTCCGCTGTCTCAGCGACAGGATTCCCCATCATTGTGGCCTGAGCTGTATCCAGACTTTGTGCTTTGGCTCTTGCTGCCATGTGCTTTCCTGTCTTTGCCTATGGAAATGCTCCGTGTCCCACCTTCTTTATGACAGCTTTCTTGATGACCCCACTCAGAAGAGTGCCTTTTTCATATTCATTTGCTAATTGCTTCTTACTCCTTCAGTCAACATTTTGTAAGTAGGTGTAAGGAATATAAAGAATGACAAAACGCAGCCCCTGTTCTCAGGTCGAATAGGTTGTGGAGCTAGTCATATAAATAATGATCTGTAATAATATGGTTAAATGATAAAATAGAATGTCACAAAGTGCTAGATTCCCAGAGGCTGTGCACCTCGAAGGCAGGTACTGTTTGTCCACTTTTTCTTTAATCTGCTTTGTATCGTGGAGGGTGTCTGGTAATATTAGTTGCTCTTTTGTGAAATGCATTTATTAGTAAATTTCTCTTCTGCACTATTCCCTCGCAAGACTGATGACTTTGCATTTCTTTGGCAGCTCTGCTTTCCTTTGTCACTCTTTCTCTGTGTCTTTGTTGGATGCATGTATAAGTAGGGACAAATAACTCAATTTAAGAACACATCATTTTCTGTCTTACTTCACACATTATATTTCACCATTTTGAAAACTGTCAGTTATATTTCTTTCCAGGTCATTTATGTATGTAACACATGTTTATTCTTTTAGCAGTGGTTTTCCAGCAAAACAGACTCTTTTATATAAATGGCATCATGAACTCGGCACTGTGTTGGGTCGCGGGCCAGTGCTCAGTAATTCTGGGGTGTATACTAGAAAAAGACACTTGGCTGGCTGCTTATGCTGTTGCTCAGACTGATTTCCTATTAAAGTTTTCCTCACTCAACTGCCAAAGTCAGTACCCGAGGCATCAGAAGGAGACTTGGCCAAAATGCCTCCCTCTGAATTGTTCAGCAGATGGGCATTGCAGGCTCTGGGGAGAACGAGTTTGGGCTGCAATTTGCCATTCGTCCGTCTCCCTGCCGGGGATGGCTGCAGGTCTGTAGTGGCCCTGAAAGGTTATAGTCTTAAATAGGAACAGTGCTTCCATGGGCTGCCAGCGTCATAAGGGCAAGGCCCACATTTACTGTGTTCACCTGGCATCCAGCATCATCCCTGGAGTATGAGTGAAAGAGGACTAAATAAATATCTAAATAACAGTAGACCAAAAGCCTGACTTGGTCTTTGACCAATGTGGGGTCTGGGTGCTGGCAGGTGCAGCAGTCCGGGCTCTGAGGAGTCAGATGAGGTGGTAAATGCTACTGTCCCTTTATAGCATAGAAGTCACCCCTGCTGTGCTCTTGGGGAGGTGGTGAAAACTCTTTATTAGAGGATACTATTTAACTCTTTAAGATTTTATTTATCTACTTATTTGAGAGAGAGAGAGAGAGAAGAAGGAAGGGTAGAACAGGGAGAAGGAGAAGCAGACTCCTCTCTAAGCATGGAGCCCAGTCCCCTCACCTGAACATGGAGCTCAATCCCCTGACCTGAGCAAGAATCAAGAGTAAGATGCTTAACTGACTGAGCCACCCAGGTGCCCCAGAGGATTCTCTTAAAAGGTCAAAGTATTTAGGAATGTTTCAGTGGCTTGCAAAGACTGATTGATAAGCATTCTTATAAATGCAGAAAATTTAAGCTCAAGTTAAAACCCACTAACACAATGAATGGACAGAATTCTTTTCTTTCCCAACAAGGTGACTCTTCCTGAGAACTTCTTTCCATTCTTTTCATTTCCATTTCTTCTCATTCCCAAGACTCTCAAGAAGTTTTTACTTCTTTTAGATGGTTTTCAAGACACCAGTTAGAGTTTAAATCATTTTCTAAGGACATTGATTTTCTAACAGGGTAATTTCAGTTTTTGATCATTAAAATACAAGTTAAATTTAAGTGGCAAATTAAAGATACTTAATACATTTGTTTTTTCCTACCAAACAGTATTTTTGTGGAAGTTATAGAATATTTATTAAGGCTATCAGGAGATGTAGACAATGTATTCTATCTTAAGGTAATCATTTAATACTTACTCAGAGTTTTGCAGCATCAGAAGAAAGCTTTGATGAAACATAAAGCTACTTGAATCATGGAAGGGAATGTTCTGTAGTTCATAGACTGTGATGCTGGGAGGTTATTTTGGAATTATTGCATTAGAAATACAATGGCCACCACCTCAAATAGCAGACGTGTAACTGTTTCACATTAAAATAACTGTGCTTAATATTTTAACTAACATATAAGTTATGTAAAATACTTTTCACTCAGAAATCAACCTTGCTTACATAATAGGTTAGTACTTTATTTTTAGAATATGAAGTTTTATTTTTTCAAGCTTTATTGCAATATAATTGATGTATAATATGTAAATTTAAAGTGTACAGTGTAATGAACAGACACACACACGTATTTCAAAACATTTACCACAGTCAGGCTAGCTTCTGCCTCATATAATTACCATTTGATGTTGTTATGGTGAGATTATTAAAGCTCTTCTTTCATAGTAACTTTCATGTATAGGACACAATATCGTTTACTGCAGTCACCATAGTGTACCCGAGAACCCCTGAACTTCCTCATCTTATAACTTTGTACATTTGACCAACAACTCCCTATTTCCTCACCCCCTCATCCCTGCAACCACCATTTTACTCAGTTTCTAGGAATTGGGTGTTTTCAGATTCCACATATAAGTGAGTATTTGTCCTTTTGGATCTGACTTATTTGACTTAGCATCATGCCCTCAAGGGCCATCTGTGGGGTTGTAAATGGCGGGATTTCTTTTATAGCTGAGGAATATTCCATATATATATGGAATATATAAAAATATATGTGCTATATATATTTTATATACACATATATGTACATATATATAAAAATGTATATATGTGTGTGTGAGGATATATACACATCCAGCTGTGTGTGTGTGTGTGTGTGTGGATATGTATCCACACACACATTTTCTTTATCCATTCATCTGTCAGTGGACACTAAGGTTGTTCCCATATCTTGGCTGTTATGAATAATGGTGCAGTGAATGTGGGGGTACAGATCTCTTTGAGATCATGCATCATTACCTTTGGATTTATACCCAGAATTGAGATTGCTGGATCATGTGGTAGTTCTAGTGTTGATTTTTTTTTTAAGATTTTATTTATTTATTTGTTAGAGAGAGCGAGCACAGGCAGACAGAGAGGCAGGCAGAGGCAGAGGGAGAAGCAGGCTCCCTGCCGAGCAAGGAGCCCGATGTGGGACTCTAGTGTTGATTTTTTTGAGGAGTCCCCACACTGTTGTCCGTAGTAGCTGTACCAACTTACATTCCCACCAGCAGTGTACCAGGGTTCCCTTTTTTCCACATCCTCACCAGCATTTGTTAGCTATTATAATAGCTTTCCTAACAGGTATGATGTGATAACTCATTGTGGTTTTGATTTGCATTTCCATGGTGATTAGTGACATGGAGCACCTTTCCTGTACTTGTCAGCCATTTGTGTGTCTTCTTTGGAGAAATGTCAGTTCAAGTCCTCTGCCCATTTTTTAAAAGATTTTATTTATTTATTTGAGAGAGAGTGAGAGAGAGCCTGAGAGGGGAGACGGTCAGAGAGAGAAGCAGACTCTCTGTGGAGCTGGGAGCCTAATGTGGGATCCTAGACTCCAGTATCATGACCTGAGCCGAAGCAGTTGCTTAACTAGCTGAGGCGCCCAGGCACCCCCTCTGCCCATTTTTAAATCAGATTGTTTTCTTGCTGTTGAGTTGTATGAATTCCTTATATATTTTGCATATTAACCCCAGATCAGATACATGGTTTGCACGTAATACCCTCCGTTCTGTAGGCTGCCTTTTTGATTTTGTTGATCGTTTTCTCTGCTGTACAGAGGCTTTTAGTTTGATGTCATTCCACTTGCTGAATTTTGGTTTTTTGTTACTAGGTGCTTTTGGTGTCATGTCCAAAAAAATCATTGCCCAGACTGTCATAGGAGATTTCCCCCTATGTTTTCTTCTAGGAGTTTTATGGTTTCATATTTTACCTTTAAGCTCTTAATCCATTTTGAGTTAATTTTTATAAGTGGTATAAGATAGGGGTCCAGTTTTATTATTTACATAGGAATATCCAGTTTTCCCACCATTTATTAAGGGGACTGTCTTTTCATCACTGACTATTCTTGAAATACTAGGTGATATGCACGGGTTTATTTCTGGGCCCTTGATTCAGTGTCCGCATTTATGTCAGTCCTATACTGTTTTGATCAATATAGTTTTGTAATATAGCTTGAAATCAGGAAGTGTGATGCCTCAGCTTTTTCTTTCTTAGGATTAATTTGGCTATTTGGAATCTTGTGGTTTCATATGAATTTTAGGATTTTTTTCTATTTCTGTGAAAAAGAATGTTTTTTTCAAAGTATAGATTTATAATTGGTCAGTAGTTGTTTGTAGAATAAAGAATATTTCAGCCACATTATCATACAAAATTTGAAACATAACTTATATGAGGTTGTACCTCCTTTCTCCATTACTCCTTCCATTTCTTCAGAGTAGAAAACAAGGACTTTGTAGCTTTTTAAATTTTCCAATTAGTTCCCAAATTGGAATGAATTTGCTGCTGACAAAGCATTTTTATTCCACCTGCAGAAACAGCAGCTTCTTTTAAAAGCTGGATTATCACATCAAGAAGCTCGAATTAATGTAGTTATTAAGTCTTAGAGAGATAGGATCATCTTTAAAACCTCACAAGAATACAGTTTTCTTGCATACTCGTTTTAACAATGGAATGCATTGTAGTTAGTATCGTGGAGAAATGATTGCCAGATGTGGGCTGTCAGCTCCTTCTAAGCCCTATACCGAGTATTGAAAACCTGAGATGACATCTGAGAGCAACAGAGACAATTTGGGAGTTTATAGCTAAAGGTTAGATTGTTCTGGCCGTAGAATAAGTCAGCTAGAAAATAAGTGTTTGTTTTGTAGATGTGTAGAAACCCCTCAAGTAGATGTATTTTTCAGAGACTTCTTACATCCAGCTGGAGGTCTTGCTCACCTCGGAGTGTATCATCAGGGGAGAGTAAAATAAGCAGTAAAAAGAGCTTTTCCCAAGTATGAAAGAACAGGCATTTGCTTTTCACACATGTAATATAAGTGCAGTTTGCTTGCTAAGTGTGATTAAAGAGCATGAAGCTGCCTGGGCAACCATGTAGATGTTGGGATTGCTAACTAGTGGATCTCAGAGAACGAAAATGAAATCCATCTTCTTTCTTATTCATTCTGCTCCGTGTCCGTGGGGATGCAGCATTTGTGAAGGAATCAATTATCCATTTGTTAGTCAGAGGAGCCTTACAAATTATACATTAGCAGATTGATTTCTTAGGTTCGCTGTTGGGGGACTGATAGCTTAAGGTGGGATGATGAGGAGCATTGGGGGGAAAAGAAGTTGCCACAAAGAACACCATTAAAAGCAGCTTTCGAAATGACTGTGAATTTATTCCTAATTGAAGAGCTGACATAATCCATACTAAGTGTATTTATTTCAGGCATTTCACATTAGGTAATTGATTATCACATGAGGTGTACGTGTTGGTAATTTTGCCTTTTCTTTAAATTTAAGAACTTAAGACCACCCGTAGTGGACTTGGGCTTAGAAGGTATGGACCGGTCCTCACCCCCTCCTGCTTTTAGTCAGGCCTCTTTTTTTGTTCCATTAAGGAAACATTTTTGTATGTTCTATAGTGTCAGCTTGACATTATTGATTTTTGAACAAATTCACTTATATTGTCCAGAATTCCAAACATGTCTCCATTAGGAATAAAATTGTAGCTAATGGAAAATACAGCTGAGGCCATTTTTCTTGGGTCTTTTTTTTTCCGCGGGTCCCTTTTCTTGTTTACATCTACTCCAGTACCCCAGCTTGGCAGACACACCCCCTAAATTCTGTGTGTAAAACAGGCAATTAGAAAATTCCATATGGAAGAAAGATGGACTCCTGCACTACAGTTTCCCTCCTGTACCCTTCTCCTTTTCCCATTTATTTCAAGTATGCAGAAATGGCAGAAATGCATAAGACATTTGTTCCTTTTTCTGTGAGGACCTGTGCCAGACCTGCTTCTTGTGCCATTGACAGCTGTCATGCTGAAATCCTGTTCTTTATTTGTTTTTTATCAAATATTACGGAACTAGTAATAGAAACCGATGTGCGTAGTGATGACACTCATTTGTCACTTGAGGTAAAAATGGGTGCTGCAGGTCCCCAGAGTGATGGTTTTGACAATTAAGATAAATTTTGCTATCTTTTTGGTTTTAAATTTAAAAACTGACTACATAATTATGTAAAAATATTTGTCTTTGGATTACAAACAAAATAAATATATGCTCTAGAAAATGAGCAAAACATAGAAAAGGACAATCTAAACAATAATAGTATCTCAGCACCCAGATAAAACTGGTGCTAATATTTTAAAATATCTACTTCCAGTCACATACGTTACATACAGATGCCTGTAAATACAGTTGTATTTATAAACCCTGGGTGGGGTTTACTGAGAGCTAGCCGAATTGTGAGAGTTGAAGGCACAGTCTTCCAGATGAGTGAGTTTGCTGAAGACTTCCAACACCAACTACAAGATCTGGAAGTTCACAGATGCACTCATGGTTGATAATTAGTTGGAGGCCTCAAAAAACTCACAGAAAGTTATTATACTCACAATTACAATTTATTACAAGGAAAGGATACAGTCAACAAATCAGCTAAAGGAAGAGACCGCATAGGGCAGACCCTGGGATGCAAAATTCCATTGTCCTCAGGACATGTTACCGCCTGGCCTACATGTGTGACAACCAGGGAAGCTCCCATTGCTGTTCAGGATTTTTACAAGGGATCTGTTATCTAGGCATGTTTGGTTGATGGGTTGTCCATATGGTTGAATTCAGCTTCTGCAATCACAGGGGTTAGTCTTTCTGGCATGGCCCACTGAAAGACTGTGAGGTCTTTCACCTTTAACAGACATTCCTATCAGGATAGATTATCTCCCAGAAACCAAGGGTAAAGACCTGACTTCTCTTGGATAAAGTCAGATTCTTTTTTTTTTTTTTTTTTTTTTTAAGATTTATTTGAGAGAGAGGGAGAGTGCGCACACACATGAGCAGGGGGAGGGCAGAAGGAGAGGGAAAGAATCTCAAGCAGACTTCCCGAAGAGTATAGAGCCTGACTTGGGGTTCCATCCCGTGACCCTGAAACCATGACCTGAGCCAAAATCAAGAGTTGGACACCAAATCAGCTGAGGTACCCAGGTGCCCCAAAGTCAGATTCTTTATTATATAATACATTTTTTAAACTTAATTTTTTTGTTCTTTTAATTTTCATCATTTATATTTGCTTTTAGGAATTTAAGTAATTTCCGTTTCTTAGTGTCTTGCAAAAGATACCTGCTGTGGAAAGCATCTTTGCAAAATATTTATTTTTCTTTTTTCTTTTTTCTTTTTTTTGGTTATTTTAAAGATTTTATTTATTTATCACAGAGAGAGAGAGAGTACGAGTTGAGGGGAGAGACGGGGGAGAGGCAGAGGGAGAAGCAGACTCTCTGCTGATCAGGGAGCTCAGTGCAGGACCCAATCCCAGGACCACAAGATGATGACCTGAGCCAAAGGCAGATGCTCAACCGACTGAGCCCTCCAGGCACCCCTCTTCTTCTTGTGTAAAATAGGCAATACGTATGTCTTTTGAAAGATTTATTTTTTTTATCTCAGAGAGAGAGAGAGAGTGAGAGCACTGGGGGTAGAAGGGGGAGAGGGAGAGAGAATCTTAAGCAGACTCCACACTGAGTGTAGAGCCCGAAGCAGGGCCAGTCTCGCAGCCCTGAGATTACTACCTGAGCCAAAACCAAGAGTCCAGTGCTTAACCGACTGCACCATCTAGGCACCCCAGACAATACATATTTTAAGATTTTTGATACACATTGCCAAATGATCCTTGGGAAAGTTTCTCCATATTTGAATTCCCACCAGTAGGGGACAAGGAGTGTCTCTTTGGGGAATTCTTTGCCAAAACTAGATACTTAATCTTTGCCAATTCCGTAGGCAAAATATCTTGTTTATTTATATGTTATTTGTTACTACTAAGGTTGATTCCTGTTCTTCTTTATCTGTAATTTGTACTATTTCTTTTGGGAGTTGACTGTTTTACTTGGTTTGATTTACATGAATAAGAAGTCCAAATATGAAAGACAACTATCACATGATCTCCCTGATATGAGGAAGTGGAGATGCAACGGGGGTGGGAGTTAAGGTGGTAGGAAAAGTAAAAATGAAAGAAGATGGGATCGGGAGGGAGAAAAACCAAAAGAGACTCTTAATGTCATAAAACAAACTGAGGGGGGTAGGGGGAAGAGGGGTTGGGTGAGGGTGGTGGGGTTACATCATATGTTTAAATAAAGCTTAAATAAAGTAAAAAAAAAAAATTTTTTTTTTAAATAAAAAAAAAAGAAGTCCAAATATTTTCAAAAACTAAAGAAGAATAAACTGTAAAATTCTTTGCAGTGTACATGACAAGAGGTAAATATCCCTAATCTTTGACTGATCTCTCATGAATCAGTTTTAAAATAATGGACATCCCGATAGCTAAATAGTTTCTTCCTCTAGATTGATTCATGCTTAGAACTTATAGTTAAAGGTTGTTATTTTTACTGATGTATTAACTGGACTTTCTCTCGAATTTTATTTGGTGTGACTTATGAAATATAAAATATTTGTACTTTCACATTAAAATAGGGACAGGGAGGAGGTAGTAAATAAACATGGGCTAAATACCTCATCTTCTAAATGAGTCAGTATACCATTGCACTGACTTGGAGTGAGAGATAATTCAAGTATAATTCCTAAAAATTTAAAAATAATCACTAATAGAATACAAATAGAATGAATAGCATTTAAATTTTCCCTAGATAGACAAAAGAATTTGAGTAATACAGCAAAAGAGTAATAATGGAATAAGGAAACATAATTCTAAAAAGTACAAAATACTTTACTGTTACTAAAAGAAAAATATCCTCAGCTTGATATAAAATAAGTATTAAGCATATTGGCAATAAAAATGCAAGAAAAAGTAGAATTTAAAGCAAAAGAGAATTAGCCAGCAGACCACATATTATACTGATTACATTTAGGAGTAAGAGAAAACTTTTTCATACCTTTGATGTACCCAACTATAGGGCATCTAATATCTAGACCAAAACTTACTTGAAATGCAGGGAGAAATGGCAAAACTGCAGTTGTAATGGGAAGTTTTTGAAACATGTTTCTATCAGTCTTTGATAAATGAAGAAGAAAGTAAATAAGGATATGTAGAAACTAGATAATATAAATAACACTAAAAATATGTGTATTTTGAACCAGAGAATATGTGTTAGTTGGAAATGATAGCTTAGGTTTCAAAGAACAATTTTTAAAAAGTATACAAACCACATTTCTGACCACAATTGTAGTTACACTAGAATTTTATTAATAACTAGATAAGTAACCAGATAATGTTGTCACCATTCTTAGAAATAAAATAAAATGTTACTTTTCTCAAAGAGGAAAAAATTATTGCCATTAGACATTATTTTTTGGCCTCTAATTTATGACCGGTTTACATAATTAGAGATAAATGCCAGACACTTGATTATTTTATGGTTACTAGATTAGCAGTAACAACTAATGTGCACTATATTAATGTCAGGAAGTTAGAATAAGGTCAACAAAATTGTTCTAAGCCAAAAGGAAAATTAATATAAAATAAGAAGTTAATAAAATTTAAAACATTAAAAATGAATTTTCATATTTTCAAATATGAAATGGAAAAAAACAATAGTACCTGCTTCCTAGAATTGCCATGAGGAATAAAAATGGTACATGTATAAAACTCTTAGAGCCTGATACCCAATAAGCCTATAGGAAATGTTAACTCAGTAGTAGTAGTAGTAGTAGTAATATCATTAGTATTATTAAAATATTAAAAGAGGAAAAAGTAAAATAAAAAAAACTTTCATCTCAAGAATATGAAATGCAGTATTTTCTGGGAAAACCAAGATGACCAGAACAGAATGAGAACATTTGAATTGCTTGACAGTCATGGGAGGAAAAAAATGTGATCTAAGAAATAAGCCACCGAAGGTATTGACCCCAGACGTTTTCATGCGCAAGTTCTTTTTAATTTTACTTTAAGTTTTGTATGTTTATTTTTATTGTAAAGTACAACTTGACAAGGCACAGAAAATATTTAGTGAAACAGTGGTTATAATGCAAACCATCATGTAACTAGCATTCTGTTGAGAATAGACGGTATGAAATCCCCCCTCTGCTCAGAGTTCCCTTAAAGGGACCCCACTGCACTGACCTTTATAAGTGAAAGTGCTTGGCTTTTCTTTTTCATTTTCTGCCCTCTTTGTGTGCCCCCTGTGCACTGTCATAGAATTTTCCTATTTTTGTATGTTGTATAAACAGAAGCCTGTTATACATACCAGGAAGGAGAAAAGGGTGCTTGCAGGCATCGCAACTACTGGAATAAAATAAAAAGTGTAAAACCTCTAAGGGGAAAAGTATCAAATTTTATTTGGAGATGTTAAAGAAGGTCTAATACGTGGAGAAATGCTCCAGGTTTATGGATTAGAGGAGTCAATATTGTAGAGATATTGAAGGAAAAGCTTTCAACATTTCACCATTAAGTGAAAATGAGGACTTTTCATCCCAAGAGTTTTTACCAAGAATGCCAAGAGTTGTTTTTTTGTTTGTTTGTTTGTTTACCAGGAATGGTGTTGAGTTTGATCACTTTCTGCAACTAAGATGATCTTTGGATATTCTTCATTTATTTTCTTAATGCAGAGAATTATATTAGTTCATTTCCCTATATTATACCAGCTTAGGATTTCTGGAATAAATTTGGCTTTTCTATATATGCTGACTTTATTAATATTTTCTTTAGGATGTTTCTGTTTATGCTCATGACTGAGATTCACTTGTACTTTTTCTTTCTCATAATATCCTTGTTGAGCTTTGTTATTATAAGAGTATGCTGGCTTGCTGAAATGATTTGGGAAACATACCCTTTCTGTTCTGTTCTCTGGAAGAATTTGTGTGTGATGGGAATTTTTTCTTCTTTGAACTGTCTCTCATGAATTTAATATTGTAGTGAGTGAGTATCACAGTGAAAAAGATAAATAAGTAAAATGCATAGTAAGGTAGGTAGTGGTAAGTGTTACAGGGGAAAAATAAGCTGGTAAAGGAGTTGTGATGTTTGGGTAAATGTTGAAATTGTAGATCGGTGGCCAGAGAGTATGCCTGAGAAGATGACTACCTGTGAAGATTTGGCAGAAATGCATTTTGGGCAAACAGGTGCAAAGGCTCTAAGGCAGGAAGACAGCAGGGAGGTCATCGTGGCTGGAAGACAGAGAACAAGGCAGAGTGTAGATGAGGGGAGAAGTTGGCAGGAGGGTTAAAACCAAATTGTTGAGGACTCTCAGCTCATAGTAAGAACTTGGGGTTTTCTTCTGAGATGGGAGACCATTGGGGGATTTTCAAGCAATGGCATTGTCTGGTCAGTCTGTTAACAATATCTTTCTGCTGATTTTTTGGGAACAGACTTCTGGGAGAGTGACAGCAGAATCAGGGTCCACTAGTTACGAAACTATTAGAATGATCCAGACAAGAATGATGGTGGCTTGGATGGCAGCTCTAGAGCTGGTGAAAGTGGTCAAAGTCTGGATAAATTTCGTTTACGTGATGATAAGAATCGCTGACAGAATCACCGCAGAGTGTGAAAGAAAAACAGAAGTCAGGAATGGCTCCAAGGTTTTTTGCCCTGAGCAGCCAGAAGAATGTAGTCATTTGTAACTGGGTTGAGGGAAACATTAAGAAGGGCCCTTTCATAAGGGAGTATCGGGATCTTGGGTTGGGATACACTTTAGTTGAGATGCCTGGTAGACATCCAAGTACATCTGTAAAATAGGCAGTTCTAAATATTGGTCTGAAAGAGGGAGAGGCCCAGTCTAGAGATAAAATTTAGGAGTCAGTTCATGGCTTGGAAGAAAATAACCAAAGGAAAAAACACAGATGTTAGAGAGAAGAGCTCCAAAGGACTGAACCATGAAATACAGAAATCAGGAGATTGGGAGAATCTGACCAAAGACACAAAAAGGGGAGCTGGAAATGTCAAAGAAAAACCAGACAAGTGTGGTGTCTTGGAAGCCAGGAGAAGGGGAGAGTTATCAGCAGTGTTACATCCTCCAGTTAGTTAAAGTAAGTTAGGCTTGAACACTGACCACTCTGTTTAGCAACATGAGGGTTGTTTCATCTTTAACTTCACACAGAACCATACAAATCCTGAGAAAAGCCAGGGAAAGTGTGGAGAACTGTGGCTTGGTCTTGCCTTTTACCAGGTAATAGAACATATCTATTGATGAATTGATACAGCAACGGACAAAGAGACCACAGTTGAAAACCCAGAAGGTTATCTGAGTGTGAATATTTATTATATGACTAACAGTTCTCTTCAGAAGAAGGATGGATTATTTAGTAAATGGGGCTGCCCCAACAGGATATCCATTTGGGGAAAAAGAATGAGTCCCAAAAGTATTAAAGACTTTAACATTAGAAATAAAGTAATAGCCATCTTCTAATTAAAAAAAAAAAAAAAGGAGACCACATACCCTAAAAATAAAAAGGAAATTAACAAGAAAATGACAAACATGTCCATAGAAAAATGAGTAGGAGCTGTCTGCAAATAAGTTCAACTGCTTGAGCAAATTAATTGGCCAACAGACTTAAGAAAAATGCTTACGTTTATTAGTAGTTGGGGAAATAAATCAATGAATATTGATCTTTGGCAGAAAAAAAAAGGTAAAGAAAAAAAAATTCTGTTGCTCACAGAGATGTGAGGGAAAGAGGATTCTCAAACCTTGTAGATCTGCTTTTCCCTATAACATTGCTAATGTGGTGGTACAGATTCTACTCAGGGAGGAATTCATTGTAATGAAAAGTTTACCTAGCCACTGAGAAGGACTATGGTTCCAGACAGCTCTCAGAAACTCTTGAGGCCTCCTCCTCCTTATCGTGAGGTGGGGATGACCATCCTACAGACTGCTTTCCCCTGAGACTATGAGGACCAGCTACTGTGTCTGCTGGGTCTTTGGAAATGATACAGTATGACCTGGAGAGGACTGATGCAGTCCCAGAGTCCAAGAAACAATCACATAAATTGACATGTCTATTGAAAGGAAATATACTTCTTATTGTATTCTTATTGTGAAGAAGGGCCTGATAAAGAAGGACTGCATTCAGAGGCTGGGCTCAGTTTTGTATGCCTGGAACAGCACTGTCCAGTAGAACTTCCTGCAATGAGGAAAATGTTCTGATTCATCTGCTGTCTAATACTAGCTGCTGGTCACATGTGGCAGTTGAGCCCTTGGCATACTTTGATTTTCTTCAGTTTTTGATTCACACACAGAGACTACCAAGTTAGACAGGACAGGAAAACTCAGCATTGATAGGCTACATACCCTTATTAAAATGTAATTTGAGATAGATTATAACCATAATTTATGGTTAATATGTTATGTATTATATATAACATATATATTATATATACACACATACACACACACACACCCCAAATATAACCAAGATACATTATACACCAAGATACATTATAACCATAATCTATGCTTATGTAATCTATGTAAATAGTTAAATTACAGTCAGGGGGTTATATTTGCTAGAGTAAATGGGTATTAAAATGTTGTTTGATGAACAAAATGATGAATGTTAGGAAACTGGTCCCAGAGGGTACTCAGTGAGGAAAGCATTTATCCAAAGAAGTCATAGAAGCTGAGCATTCGGGTTCTCAGCCAGGAGTCCAGACGCGCTGGCCTCACTGCTCTCCCAGTTCAGCTTGTATTTTGTTTTGCATATTCCTTGCCATCCATCGTCCATCACTCTCCCTGTACTAGACACCTGTCCTCTGCTCTCTAGGTCGGATCCCTGGCACTTTTTCTTTTGTGATTCTCATCCCTGGACATTGGTTTATTCCCCTGTAAAAGGGATCAAATATCTATCTACAAGGTCCTTTCCTCTTTTAACGTTCTAGAAACTTAAAAATTTTTTACTTATTTGAGAGCAAGAGAGCATGAGTGGGGGCAGGGGAGGAGGGAGAAGCAGACTCCCCACTGAGCAGGGAGCCACATTCGAGGCTGGATTCCAGAACCCCAGGACCCCAGGATTAAGACACGAGCCAAAGGCAAACACTTAAACCAGTGAGCCATCCGGGCACCTCAACATTCTAGGAACTTTTAAGGAGATAAGGTTGCTGTTCATAGACTGCATTTCAGGAGTTTTGCTGGTGCAATGATCAACATGAGGAAGGGCTCTGGGGCCAGCTGTCTCATCCTGCAACTGAGGAATTTCTCTCAACAGCATCAGTCAGTGGGTGGTCTTCTGAGGTCTGGGAGTCTTGGTCTGCCCTAACCTTTGGTTACTAGCTCTGAGATACTTTCCACTGAGAAAGGAACATTCTATTTTGTATTTTTCCTTTTATCCTTATCAACAAGCCAAATTATCTTAAAGTTAAATGCTTTAAAAAACTAATTTGCAGACTCATGCCATAACTAATGAAGGCTTTTCTTTCCATGGTTGGTTCTATCATGTTTTGTGTAAAAGAGCAGGAAACCGCCATTATTTAGGAAGAGAATAAAGGCTTACCATTTTTTAGTGTTGTCATCATTTACCAGTCTTGAATTCTATTGGAAAATCCACCTATTTGAATGTTTTATTTTAGTAAGGAAACGGTTGGCTACATAGAAAGCTGTGAAAAATAATAAAAGTCCTGTTGTTTATTTATGCTTGGGAAAATACATTCAAAGTAGAATGCCTGGTTTCAGTCTTGACAGATTTTTAAAATTTGAGATTACTAAAAAGAAGAGGGATAACACATTAGTGAATATCAACCAGACCCTGTACATTTCCCCCCAGAAAGTACTAGGCATAAAATTTAAATACAAAGTCGATTTAGTGATTTATGAGAGAAGAATGTGCCAAACTGGAACAGTCAAAACTTTTCTTTACCTCATGACTTTTTATTTTGGCATTTGTTATGTTCTTTTAATGGATTTGGTTGGGAAGGAGTTTTAGGAATGGGGAGTAAATAGAAGAGAATACATAAAAAGGCATATATCCTGTATCAAAAAATAATATTTTAGGTGGGACTTGAAGAAGCTCGTGCAGTACGTAATTTTGGGAAGTCTTAGGTTTCCAGGTTTATTATGTATGTGAGAGCAAAGCTGTACCTCACCATTTTCATTTCCAAAAACCAAATATGTCTTACACTCACACATGTAAACTAATAGACGTTTGTCTCACTGAAATATTACAAAGAGCCAAGCATTTGGTTGTTGATGTATATGTTTTCCTGAAGTTTTACATGTTTATTTGTTTCTTTGTTTGAATAGAGTCCTGTGAAGATAAATCAGATTAGCCTGGATGAGAGTGGAGAGCACATGGGCGTGTGTTCAGAGGATGGCAAGGTATGGCAGTGACATGGGCACGTGGAAAACACGGTCTGGTTCTGAGGCCTGGGATGATCTCCAACTCCAGGGGCTTGGAAACGCACCCGGCTTACTGTATACCTGCTTTAGGAGAACCTTGATTATTCTTTTTGGGTATTGGACTTGCTTCCGATTGCTCGTAATTAAAGTAAAATATATGTCGCACAAATGTGCCTTAGGAAAAGTAATTACAAGAATGTCAATAATGTAACTAGTATTAAGCTGATTAACAGCTCTGGCAGGGGGACGTGTCACCTTAATCATTACTGCTGTGCCACTTATACTTCAGTGACTACTCTGCAGTCCCTGCAAGACAAGTAGTTTAATGCCTTTCTGCCATAAATCCACAAAATTGGATTTTGTGGGCATGATTTCTGTGGGCCGGTGGTTTTCATTTTCACACAAGTTATGAATGTTTCTCTTGAATTATAGAATCTTTTGATAAGCAATCATAGTTTATCAGAAGAATAAAGTGTCTTACAGTGGCCACATTAAATAAATGTAAAATCAATATATGTACAGTTTTCTAAAAACCTGGCACCTACTTCCTCAACCGAGGACATACATCACTTGTGCAGTGTATAACTAACAATTATCAGTGCTTCTTGCTGATGTTGAGCTGTGACATTTAGTGGCTGTGGTGATTGATTTTCCACTTATAAGAATGTCTTTTTGTTTTTCAGTCGATGGAAGTCTTTTCTAATGTTGGTTTGCAGTGATAAAATTCTAATACACAGTGTATTTAAGCTACTTTCTAAAATAACAGTTTGAGAAAAGTGCATTAAGAATCATTACACAATCTTAAATATTCTTGACTGAATAGAGCACATTTCCTAATCTGATTTTGTATTTTGACATGATCTAAATTCAATGGGTCATTAAGATGAGTAAATGAAAAACAGTGTGCTCCGTGTAAAAGATTTATACTCATTTGATCTATTAGCAAAAGAAAAATGAAGTCCTCTTGTCACACAAGAATGCAGTTTATATATCTAAGCTTAATGTTGCCCAAAAGATCTTTTGGAATGGTAGTTGGAACCCTGTGCTTTCCAAAGATCACTGTCAAATTTTACAGTACTTTCTAAAATCCTGAGGTGGACCAGACTGTCAGGGAGGTGAGGGAGGAGCCTGGTACGTATGGAAATTGAGAATTATCCGAACAATTGAAACCTTTTAGTATTATGAATTTGTAAAGGAAGATCATCTTTATTTATTTTTTTCCTTAAAGATAAGGAATTTGTTCTGGGCTGACAACCAATTTAGTTGAACTAAATTGTTGGAAGAGAATATTCATTTTTTAAATTGGAAAATAATTTTTACTGAAATAACTTCATCAGTGAGTTTTCAGAGCTTTAAATGTTGAATAATTATTATTTGATGTGGCAAAGTGGGATATTTTAATTGTGTTTAGTGTATAATGACCCTTAGATATCACCTGGTACACTTCTTGGCAAATAACCTGTTTTCCAATTTAGGCAGATTTTTAACTGCCATATTTTGGTATAGACCTGTGATACGTTGTTGTTGTTTTTTTAATATTTTATTTATTCAACAGAGGAGGACACGGAGAGAGGGAACACAAGCAGGGGGAGCAGGAGAGGGAGAAGCAGGCTTCCCACAGAGCAGGGCTCCATCCCATAACCCTGGGATCATGACTTTGAGCAGAAGGCAGATGCTTAACAACTGAGCCACCCAGGCACCCCTTGTGATACATTTCTTAAAACAGTTTTCACATATGTTTTATTAGCATTGATAGAACTGAAAATAAATATTTTGGTGCACATAATTTATGTAAGCTAGCAGTATTGGAAAATAGAGTAGCTAGTATAGAATGATCTGGCAAAGCAGTCAGTAATGACAAAAACACAAAGATTATTGTGGTATATATATATATACAATGGAATACTATGCAATCTTACCATTTGCGACGACATGGATGGAACTAGAGGGTATTATGCTTAGTGAAATAAGTCAATCAGAGAAAGACAACTATCATATGATCTCCCTGATATGAGGAAGTGGAGATGCAACGGGGGTGGGGGTTAAGGGGGTAAGAAAAGAAAAAATGAAACAAGATGGGATCGGGAGGGAGACAAACCAAAAGAGACTCTTAA
>ML104050.1:0-29375 GCA_003697995.1 Taxidea taxus jeffersonii | reverse complement strand
CCCTTCTCCCCCCACAACCCCCCTCAGTTTGTTTTATGACATTAAGAGTCTCTTTTGGTTTGTCTAGATCTAATGCATCTTTAAATGGCTGTTGTGAATTTTCTTTCTTTAGTGTATTAAGACCCCTAAGTAAAATACGTCACCTTCATACATAAACTAGAATCAATTTAGTGTAGAGTCAGGGTGGAGATATTTTCTCTTAAAATTTTGGAGATGTTGCTCCCTTTTGTCTGACCTTTATTTTTGTAAACATGTCTGAGGCTAGCATACTTTTTTCTTTCACAAAACCTTTTAAATTTTTTTTTCGGTCCTGCCTTGGAGCTTAGACTAATAATAATAACAACAATAAAACAACAAAATACGGCCCTTGTAGTTCAGTTTGCTAAGTTATGTCTTGTTCAGGTCTATTTTCATTAATTTTGTCTGGAACACAGTAAGTCCTTTTGATCCATATACTGAAGTATTGTTTTCATTTCAGGAAAGTTTACTTCAGTTCTGATTTTGATTATTGCTTCAGTTCCATTTATTTTCATTTCTTCAAAGAAACCCAATAATACTTAGGCTGGAGGCAGTTTTGGGGCAGAGGCTAAGCACTGGCTCTGTATTCCGCCTGCCTGCGCGGGATTTCCACTCCCCTGTTAGGCTTCGCCTCCTGCTGCTGCCGCTTCCTCTGCTGGGCCCTGGGCACGCTGGGGGGCCTGCCTGGGTTTGTTGCCAGGTGCTGGGTGTATGGTGAGCGCTCTGGGTTTAGGTCAACGGTTTTTACTGCTAACCATTCACTTCTTAACTCATCTCAAACTGGCCTTTCCCCCCTCCTGCATTATTATTGTAGCTAAACTTTTCAAGGGAGGAGGGTGAATGGATAAGCACCATTAACCCTTCTCCTTTTGAAAGTATGTATGTTAGGAAAACTGGTCATACTGATTGTGTGACCCACACGTGGGCACACACACATGTATGTGCTTTTCTTTCTCATTTTCTCCTCCTCCTTTCTCTGTAGTTAGGGAGTTTCTTGTCTGTTCCCTTTGCTGATTTGCTTTTATTCCAGTATCCATGTTGCCTCATGGAATAGCATTTTATTCCATCTTGGATTTTTAATTTTCCTGAAGTCTTTCTCTTGCTCCTGGCTCTGTTTTCATATTAGCCAGGTATATATTTAATTTAAAAAATTTACAACTTTTTATATTTCTTTCTTTTTTCTTTTTTTTTTAAGATTTTATTTATTTATTTGATGGAGGGAGAGCGAGAGAGCACAAGCAGGGGGAGCTGCAGGCAGAAGGAGAGGGTGAAGCAGGTTTCCCACAAGGCAGGGAGCCTGATATGGGGCTCCATCCCAGGACCCTGGCATCATGACCTGAGCCGAAGGCAGACGCTCAACCGACTGAGGCAGCCAGTGTCCCTCTTGTATGTTAGAGCGCTAGGTAGTATAGGCTAAAGGTTAGGAATGGAATCGTGCTGCTACATTTTAGCTGTGTGATGTCAGGTACATTATTCCTATCTCTCTGTGCCTGTCTGTTTCCTCCTCTATAAATTGGGGATAATGATGGTACCTGCCTCATTGATTATTATAAATAAATGAGTTAATATTTATAAATTGTTTGGAGTAGTAGAGGAACAGTAGAAACATGTAGTAATTGCTAGCAATCATCAGGTCATCTTTTGGCTCCAGACTCACAGAGGTCTTTTCTTCTTAGTGAAGTCACTGAACAGTTTTCCAGTTTTCTTTCTTTTCTGGCTACTAGTAAACATTTTTAAAAGCATGCTTTTTCTCCCTCTGAGTTATCGGAATTGTGTTCTGCAATATCATTTTTACAGACCTGTGTTTTTTGTTGCTTTTTTATCCATTCTAGAGCAAGGAGAAGAGCTCTTTCTGAATCCAGGTTAGCAAACAGAGTCTGTGTCTGATTGCTCTTGGCCCTGCCTGTTAGCATTTTGGATGTTGTGGAATCACCTTCTTCTCTCCACGAAAGGGCCCCAGGAAATGAGCTTGATTCCCTCTGACTAGAGGTCATCAGTTAAGACAGCTTCCCCAGTGACATGGGAGCCTCTGCTGGTGCTACTGGGTCTCTGACTCTTCATGGGTGGAGAAAAGGAAAACCAGTCTCCTCTGGGAGGGTCTCTTCAGCTCCCACCCCAGATGGAAGGCAGCTTCCATGTTCATTCCTATTCCTACTCGCCCTATTTCTTTTGGAAGCTGGGGTTTGAGAGAAAGGCCTTTTCGAGGGAAGTAACAGCCAGGAAGTTGTCTGACCTCTGGCCACCTAGCTCAGGGTTCCTTTCCATCAGATGGGCTACATCACCGGGTTTTCTGGTTGGCAAATACATAGAACTCCATGCTCACTTGGTGAAGAATATACACCTTCCTTACTGTTCCATGAGGGCAGGTTTTCTTTAGTTCAAGCAGTAACACATATCGCATGCCTTCCGTGGCCCTCACATGGCCCTACTGGTCTGGAGTTCATGAGAAATCCACCAGGACCACCGTAGATTGGCCATAAGGGCCCCTGCTTTGAATTTTCTTTTTCTTCATTAGGTATTTTCGTGACTAGTTGGGGGAGGTTGTTAGAGGATACCATTTTCAAAAAGACCCCCTCTATTTTAGCCTTTAATTATAGATTCTTACCTGGGATGAGATCTTCCTTAAAGCTAGAACTCTCTAGGCAGACATTCAGCAGATTCCTTTCACAGACGAGTATGATATCCACTGACAAAAAAATTCACTGACAAAAATAAATAGGGAGGGAGAAGAAATAAATAAAAACTGTTTTGGATTTTATTAGCTGTGGTAGTATAACTTATGACCAGCTCGTTTGGCCTGTCACATTAGTGAAATGAACCAAAACAGTGAAGATTTTACAAATCACCTTGGTTATACCAATCAAGTTTATGAGAGCTGTCTTGTGGAAGTTATAGTGTTTTCCATACTGAAGGAGGAAATGGGAATATTTGAAGAAGAGGTTATTCAGTTAAACGTAGCAGTAGGGACTGAACCCAGAGTTCTAGTCTGTTCTCTTTTCTTTTGATTCCCCCTTATTCTACCTTTACATCTCTAATATGGGTTCATATTTTTTTTAATGTGTGTTCATAATTGTTTATTTATTTATTTATTTGCTAGAGAGCACAGGCAGACAGAGTGGTAGGCAGAGGCAGAGGGAGAAGCAGGCTCCCTGCCAAGCAAGGAGCCCAGTGTGGGACTCGATCCCAGGACGCTGGGATCATGACCTGAGCCGAAGGCAGCTGCTTAACCAACTGAGCCACCCAGGCGTCCCAATGTGTGTTCATAATTTTTAAATGGGCACTTATCCCTGGTAATTTGTAATTTAATTTCACTATTAGCATCACAGTCCTAATATTTATCTTCTGTTTACTGATGCCTCAGTCTTTTTCAGCGAGCTTATACTTCATTTATTTACATTTCATATACTTTTCCCCACCATAAAAATCACCTAACTTTTGTTCTTAAAATCACCTTTACCCTCCTGTAGCCAGAAAGAATCTTATCCTTTGGAGTGAATGGTCTGCTTCATATAGTTTCAGCTTTGATCAC
The DNA here is from genome assembly GCA_003697995.1 of Taxidea taxus jeffersonii. NCBI lineage: Eukaryota > Metazoa > Chordata > Mammalia > Carnivora > Mustelidae > Taxidea > Taxidea taxus. The sequence continues at coordinate 25,828 of ML104050.1, read as the reverse complement.
AGAGTTGCCTAATTCAGAGTCTGACATTCACCTCCTCTTTAGTTTGGTAAATATTTGAGGTGTTTGGTTTTTTTTTTAAAGATTTTATTTATTTATTTGACAGAGATCACAAGTAGGCAGAGAGGCAGGCAGAGAGAGAAGGGAAAGCAGGCTCCCCGCTGAGCAGAGAGCCCGATGTGGGGCTCGATCCCAGGACCCTGGGATCATGACCTGAGCCCAAGGCAGAGGCTTTAACCCACTGAGCCACCCAGGTGCCCCAATATTTGAGGTTTTTGATAAAACATTCAAAAATCCTCTATCATTCCCTCATTCCATCATTCCCTTTCCGGTTCCACTTTTCCTACACTTTCTATAGAAAGATATCTTATTTCCATATTTTAAATGTCTCATATAATGTTAGTGTGTAAGAGAATAGGGCTTGGAAAACTCTTCTTGCTTCTTACAACCTTGGCCAAGTCCTTTATTTTTCTGCAGTATCACCTGGTAAGTAGGCATAATGGTATTTGCTGTCATACCTACCAGTGTTGCTATAAGGACTGCATGAGGCAGAGCAGGATTTTCAGTGCTAACTATGTATAATTAAATATTTAAATATTTATAATTAAATTAAGTAAGTTTTAAATAAATTCAATAAATAATTTAAATAATTTTTAAAATATTTTATTTATTCAACAGAGAGAGAGATCATAAGTAGGCAGAGAGGGTGGGGGGAGAGCAGGCTCCCTGCTGTGCAGAGAGCCTGATGCTGGGCTCAATCCCAGGATCCTGAGATCATGACCTGAGCCGAAGGCAGAGGCTTAACCCACTGATCCACCCAGGCACCCCAATTTAAATAAATTTTAAATGCATTAAAATACCATTCCATCCCACCAGAACTAGGGTCTGGCCATTAGTATCCAGGGATCACATCAAGAATACCTTCAACAGACCTCCTTGGGGAAAATCATATACACTCTTTGTTACAGTGTACCATGTGCTATTGTTGGAACCCAGAAAACATACTTGGCACAGGATGTAAAAACAGTAGTCACAAAATGGTTGTCCTTACAATTTTACCTCTTCATGAATGAATTTGTCTCCAAGAATTGTATCACAAGTAAATTTCTTGCAGAAATGAACCACTCACAACTTACTAAGATGAAAACAAGAAGAAATCAAAAGTCTGAATAGTTTTATAACTACTTAAAAATTTGAATTTGTAATTTAAAACTTTCTCACATAGACCCCCCCTCCATGGCTTCACTAGTGAATTCTTACAAAATTAAGGAAGAAATAATACCCCTCTTCTAGAGACTAGAAGTAGAGTGCACACATCCCAAATGTTGGGAAGTAGTTCTAGGTGCCCCTAATAGTTAGCTCCAAGTATCTGAGAGCTCCTGGAATCTTAAGCTCTGCTGGTGAGAGTGTAAATTGATCAAAACCACTTTGCAGAATGGTTTGGCTGTTTTTAAATGTGAACAGATGCATAGCCTCTGATAACAGTTCCACTCCTACTTATGTACTCTTCACAAATGTATATCTTAGTGCCCCCAAAAGATTTGTAAAGAGCGTACATGGCAGCATTATTTATAATAGCTCCAATTTGGAAACAACCCAAATGATCAACAAAAGGTAGATACATGATTTGTGGCATATTCATACACTGAAATACTATACAACAATGACAAAGAACCAGCTACTGCTATACATAATAGTTTGGGTAAATCTTGTAAGGAAGATGGTGAGTGAAAGAAGCCAGTGAAATAGTTCATGTTCCTATTTATATAAAATTCATACACCAGCACAGTTCATCTGTGGTGATAGACTTTAGAGTAGTGGCTCATTTGTTCGGTGTACAAAGAATACAAAGAAACACAGAGGTGCTTCTTGGATTCTAGTTCTTGATCTGGATGGTGTCTGCAGGGATATGGTTAGGTCATAAAAGTTAATCAAGCTGTAAATTTATGATTCATACCCTCTGCAATAATGTATATTCCACTTTTTAAGTAAACCACTCAGAGGTTTAGTATGGATAAAGTAGTCTGGAACAACTTTAAGGTTATTAGATGGTAAGTAGAAACTTAAATCTTAATTTATACACAGTTAGATTCAACATAAGATTATAAATGAAGTGCATTTCACCTAATCTCTTGCACATTGATCTGCATGGTTGATTATATATATATAACTCAAAAAAGGACCTTTTTCCTTCAAGGGAAGGAAAAAATAATTCCTTTAGGGGAGCCTGTGGGAAGTTCATAAAAGAATATTAATAACCTATTCATATCTAGTTCATTTTTAAAAGCTGGCATCCATTTAGTAAAACAAATTTGTAGTGAGTAAAGGGAACTCTATCCATGAGATGCTAATAAAACCTTAATTGCAGTGGAGTACTCTCACCCTGGTAGAATTGTTTTCATTGGATAGTTAATAGAGATCACAGGGGCCTTAGATTATTACATATTCTGCTTTTTTTAAAAATCAATAGTATGTATTCTCACTGAGTCAGCAGCCTTCTTTGTTGCTGTCAGGGTGAACTGACAGGGTCCGTTTTACTTTTCAGGTGCAGGTGTTTGGACTGTATTCTGGAGAAGAATTTCATGAGACTTTTGACTGTCCCATTAAAGTAAGTATACAGTAAGTTTTAATTTTTCTAAGGGCTTTCTCAGTGGAGGCAGTAAGGATTACAGCGCTTTGAGCCCTACCAGTGTTGCATTAATTTGGTCAGTAGGCATCTCTTCAACATTTAAGGAAACACTAGATACCATTTGATGGCATAAAAGAGCACAGGATGTCTGTTATACGACTGTGCTATCAGTCTGTCCCCAGGAATCTTTTCTTGTAGTGAGTGAGATGATACGTACCCACAGTTGGCGATTAAAGACTCAAAGAGGTAAAACAATATTAAGGAGTCCAAAGCCAAGAGAAGTTACTTCTAGTTGTCTGTATTAGTGATGGCTTCACAAGGGGAGTGTTATTTGGGTGGGCTTTAATAAATGGACGGGGCAGACAGAGAAACTGGCTTTCCATGTGGAAGAACAATATAATATAAATGGAGAGGCCAGAAAGTTCAAATTGTGTTCAAGAAGTGGCAAAAAAAAGTCTAGTTTAGATGGCACATAAAACACTGACTTGGCAGGAGAGCCGTACAGGCAGATTGGGGCTGGCTTTATTTTCAGTCTAAGAAATTTAGAGTCCATGTGGTAGATAAGGAGAAATTATTGAATGTTTAAGAGCAGAGAAGTGACATAAACTGAGCTACACTTAAGGAAAATGAAAATGGCGACTATGTACAATATAGATTGGAGGGCTGATAGCTGTCCGGCAGGTCTTAGATAACAGTTATGGTCAGTAAAGTGACAATTAGAGTTGTTGAAGGGAGAGGTCATTCATTGTTTTCACTTGTTTATTCAAACCCTTATTGATCAACAGGTAAAGGAGAGATAGGATCTGATATGTGTTTTCCAAAGGCAACTCCAGCAGCGTGGAGAGTGATTTAAGCAGGAGAGGGATTGCAGGCCGAAGGCAATTTAGGAGGCTAATGCTGTCCTCCAGGCAAGGCATCACAGGACCTCAATTACAAGAGCATCGGGAGTATTCAAGAGGAAGTCAAGACAGGAATGTAGAAAGCCGGTAGGAGGGTAGGAGGTCGACTTGGCTGCAAGCCATTGTGAAGAGTTGGATGGGGTGAAGAAAGAGGGAGGAGCTGGGTTTTTTGCTCTGGCGGTGGTCCACGGCGATGCCATTAGTTGCAGGAAGGGATGTTTTGCGTCAGGACATTGCTAATTTGGTCTTGAGTTCAGATAACTAGTACATCTGATGAAAACGGTATGGAGGTTTCAGAAACATGACTGTGGAGCTCTGGATAGAGATTGGCCCTAAAAACAAAGTTGATAACCACAGTTGAGTAAGATAAAACCATTGCCCCATGTGTTCCAGTTCGTGCCCTCAAATCATTGGAAGGCATCCCAGACAAGGAGATAGCTGGGTACTTTCTCTGGGTTTCTTCTATGAATCATATTCAGTTACAGACATTTGTGACATCTTGTTGCCTCGATTGAGCCTAAAGAGGGGATGCCCACTGAGAGAATCCTCACTCAGCCAGAAACTAGAACTAATTCACTCTTATCTTTTAGCTTTGACCTGGCTTCACAGAATAGATCTTTTCACAAAAGAGCAAAATTCACATGTCCTCAATTGCAGACTATTACCTGAAAAGATTACTTCTTACCTAGCTATCAGGATAATTTTTAGATTATGCTGCCTATCATGTATAAAGAAGTTTCATTCCATGCTTTAACTGTAATTCCTAAACTAATGGTGGGTCCTCGTTCCCTTGTAGATCATTGCCATACACCCACAGTTCGTGAGATCCAGTTGCAAGCAGTTTGTGACTGGAGGGAAGAAGGTAAACGCTTTGTGTCTGCCATTACATAGTGTCTTGGGGTGGAGGTGGAGATTCTGTTTGGTTTTTAATTTATCCATGATGTTTTTAATGTTTGACTATTCAGAGAAATTTTGAGAAAGACAAGTGTAGTGAAATTGTAAGACCGTCATCTTTTGGGGAAGGTGGGGCCTCAGTGCTTCTCACTGATACTCCTTTGGAGTAGATACAGAGCAAGAAAAACAGAGCTATCATATATCATCTAGCGCTTTGAAATGTCCCTTCCACAAACTAAAAAGTAGCATTTAAAAATAACAAAAGAACAATTAAACTCACATTTTTACCTCTGATTGTAGAAGTCTCTTGCAGGCCTTGATAAAGTTTTGGAACAATTATGGCTGTTTTTTACTGACCTATTTCTGGCGTGTTTCATTATCTTAGTGCTACTTAAAAAAGTAAGAGAGGAAAATAATCCTTTTGTACATTTGCTTGTTTGTGTATCCATACAGTAAATTGTAGAATTAAAGAATCTTTCTGCTTATGGGATAAGTCAAGTTAATTTTTTTTCTATTTTTATTAACCAGTGATATTTTTTAAACTGTTTTTATAACAAAAATACTGTTAGTGTACTGGAATGTTGAATATTACTTCATATCCAATTTAGAGCTCAGTGAAAATGAGGTGGTCTGTGGTTATTTCTGTAGCAGTGTATACCTATGGAATGGCTGCTCTGAGGTTAAGCTACCAAATCGTTTTTAAATGTTTTATAGTAGTTATTTGTTGTTTTCCTTTGGTTTGCTGCCTTATAGACTGATGGGGCAGGAAAGCATACTGGTCATTACCTTGTATTTCTCAAGCACTGGTTTTAGCTCATTGTAATGGTAGCTCATTGCAGGTGCTGTAGATCCCAATTCTATTCCACAGCATGAAGACAACATTCCCCCAGCTCTGATTTCTGGTTGGGAGCCAGGCAGCGTCTTCCCTCCTACAGCCCAGTTTATGGTTATCCTTAAGCTATAGCCTCATCAGCCTCACATAAAAATGTCTGTGGGATCAGCCAGTAGGAATTACAGAATTAATCTAACATTCTATAGCTTAGATCTGCAGCTCATTCACTCCTGGGGGGAAAAAGCAAAAATAAAAACAACTATCTCACTTGTTTTTGTTGACCTCAGGAAGGAGTAGGAATTTTTAAAATTCCTCTTACTAAAGTATTTATTTATTAAATGCTTTTTCCAGTTAAGAATTTTTAGGTGAGATACAGCATAAATTCACTGTTATAATTTAAATTGCTGCATTTTTACTTAAGACTGAGTGGAGATGAAGAATACTGAGTGGTTTTTGTGTGTTTTTGTTTTTAAGTGGCTTAAAAAAATAAACTTTACTATCTCAGTTCAGAAATTACAGAGTGGTTTACTTCTGTAGCACTGCCTCAGAGTTTCTCCCTAGGCTCCAGCCTACATTTTGGCTGGGTCTGTGGTCATCTGAAGGCTTGACTGGGGCTGGAGAATCTGCTTCAGTTGCCTTCTTCTTTTTCTTTTTTTTTTTTTAATTTTATATTAGAGAACACAAGTAGGGGGAACAGCAGAGGGAGAGGGAAAAGCAGACTCCTCGCTAGGCAGGGAGCCCGACACTCCTAACCTGAGCCAAAGGCAGATGCTTAACCAACTAAACCACCCAGGTGCCCTCAGATACCTTCTTAATAATAATCTCTCATATACTTAAAATTGATAAATCAGTCTGGTTTAAGTATTTTCCTAGTGTAGGATGCCAGTTCTGTGTTCCAGTTTCCAATTTTAGGAGTTAGAAATTTTACAGTTGTCCCCTTCTTCTTGAAGGTATTGTGTGAAGAACATAGAAATAATATGACTGGTGATGTCCAGGTGGTAGGACTCAGACTCTGAAGGTGGAATTTTTCCATGTTAATTTGCGTTCTTAGTGATCTGGTTATTCTTGAAGTTTAACAATAGCTGTTGTACTGTGGGACTACCTGGAGCCTCATCAAGTTTGCCATAGTAGTATTACTACATGGATGTCTTGTCCACCTGCAGGATGCCTGGATGAACTGTGTCAATTACGTATTCTTCATCCTTCGACTTAGCATTTGATATCATTTATGGACATCTGTAGGAAGGATAGTGTGGATGTAGCTGTTTGGGTCAGAGCTCATGGAGTAGATTCATGAGCATTGTGTAGACAACCAAGTAGTCTAAGTGTGGGTGAGCGAATATGGGAAACATTGGAATTTATATAAAGATGAACATTGTGATAGGCGGTATAATAAGTAGAAATACCAAATGCTGAACGGACGAAAACATCAGGGCTTTGGTTCATCTCTTTGGTTATCATTGACTACTTAACAATTTGTTCTATGTTCATTGTTTTATGAGAAAGCATTCTGACTTCTCCTTTTTTTCCTATTCAGTTCTTCAGAAATGCATCTGTAGACATTTCTTCTCAAGCACAGAAAGATATTTAATTATGTGTATATAAGATGAAAGTTAAATAAAAACAATGCAGGTCATCTGGTGAAAGACTCTTAAAAAGTGATATTAAGTTAGAATTTCTGGATTAAAATAATTTCAAAAAACACACTAAAGGCCTAATGTATTATATGAAGGGCTCAGTATATTGGGATTGATAAAAGTATATATGTGTGATATTTTGATGTGAAGAATCATGATTACATGTCATTGTAAGTGATATAAAATCATTTTTTAAGATTTTATTTTCAATTTTTTAAGATTTTTAATAGCTTTATTGATACATAATTTGCATATCATAAAGTTACCAGTTTAAAGTGTACAATTCAATTGTCAGTTGTTTCCAAAGTGGCTGTACTATTTTACATTCTCATTAGCAATATATGGAGGTTTCAGTTTCTTCATATTCTCACTAACATTCATTTTTCTTAAAGATTTTATTTGTTTAGGGGAGAGAGAGAGAGAGCAAGCAGGAGGAGGGAGGGGCAGAGGGAGAAGCAGACTCCCCCCACTGCACAGGGAGCCTGATGTGGGGCTCAGTCCCAGGACCCTGGGTTCATGACCATGACCTTCGTAGATGCTTAGCCAACTGAGCTACCCAGTCATCCCACAAACATTTTTTTTTTTAAGATTTTTTATTTATTTATTAGTTAGAGAAAGAGAGAGCGAACACAGGCAGATAGAGAGGCAGGCAGAGGGAGAAAGAGAAGCAGGCTCCCTGCTGAGCAAGGAGCCCGATGTGGGACTCGATCCCAGGATGCTGGGATCATGACCTGAGCCGAAGGGAGCTGCTTAACCAACTGAGCCACCCAGGCATCTCCCCACCAACATTTTTATCTGTCTTTTTGATTATGCCATGTGGGTGTGAAGTAGTATCTCATTGTTTTGATTTCCATTTTCCTAATGATTAATGATGTTGAACATCTTTTCATGTGATTCTTGACCATTTGTATATCTTCTTTGGAGAAATGTCTCTTTGGATTCTTTGCTCATTTTTTGATTAGGTTATTTGCCTTTTTATTATATACTGAAGACAAATTGTTTAGATATTGTATATACATGTCCCTTGTCAATATATGATTTGCAAATATTTTCTCCCAGTTAATGACCTGTCTTCTCAATTTACTGATGGTATCCTGTGAGGTATCAAAGTATTATATATATATTTTTAAAGATTTTACTAATTTATTTGATGGACAGAGATCACAAGTAGGCAGAGAGGCAGGGAAACAGGCTCCCTGCTGAGCAGAGAGCCCGATGCGGGGCTTGATCCCAGGACCCTGGGATCATGACCTGAGCCAAAGGCAGTCGCTTAACCAACTGAGCCACCCAGGTACCCCAAAGTATTATATTTTAGTAAAGTCACATTAACCCCCCCCTTTTTTTGACACTTTGCTTTTGGTGTCTTATCTAAGAAATCATTACCTGATCCAGGGTCATGAAGATTTATTCCTGTGTTTTTTCTAAGAGTTATGTAGTTCTGGGGCGCCTGGGTGGCTCAGTGGGTTGAAGCCTCTGCCTTCAGCTCAGATCATGATCCCAGGGTCCTGGGATCGGGCCCCACATCGGGTTCCCTGCTCTGCGGGGAGCCTGCTTCCTCCTCTCTCTCTGCCTACCTGTGATCTCTGTCTGTCAAATAAATAAATAAAATCTTAAAAAAAAAAAAAGAGTTATGTAGTTCTGTTAATTTTAGGTCTAGAATTTCTTTGAGTTAATATTGTGTATGGTGTGAGGAAGGAGTCCAAGCTCATTCTTTTACATATGGATATCCAGTTGCCCCAGCCTCCTTGAAAAGATGATTCTTTTGCCATTGTCTTGGCCTCTTTGTCAAAAATCAGTTAATTGTTAATAAATGTTAACATTTATTTCTGGACTTCCAGTTTTCTTGATCTGTGTATACTTATGCTTATGCCAATACCCTTTTTAGGTTTTAGAGTCACTAATTTTGCTGTAATTATTTATGGGATGACACACAAATTAGCTACTCCTAAAACATTTTGATTTTGAGTTCTTTCTCTTTAAAAAGCCATCATAATTTCTCTTACCTATGTTAGAGGCTTAAGAAACATTGCTATGTAAGTGTGTCTTCCATTCAGGGACTTGTAACATGCAAACTATTGACTGATTTTTCTGGATCTATTAAGTGTCTTATATAAATATGTATATATTAAGCAGTAAAAAAGCAATGTTTATTCAGTAAACTTTAATGACTTCTTTGTATGCAGTTAACTAGCTGGAGATTTCCAAAACGTGCACCAGTTTGGTGTGGTTTGCAGAAATCCCCGGAGTGATTTCTTCTGTGTTTGCATGGTATACACTTTCAAAAATCACTTGTGCTGCATGCTTTTGGCATTAGTGTGTTTTGTTTGTTGTGAAATACATTTATTTAGTTGAAAATATTTCAGGAAATATTTCTGATTTCATTAAGGAATGTATCTTTGATTTTAAAAACTAAGAAAAAGACTTTGAGAAGGTGACATTAAAAGGGGGGGCACTGCTATGAAATGATCATTTTAATTTTGAAAGTATTAGCAAGTTTTTAGGAGTATCTGCCTTTTTTATAACAAAGTTCAGGCATTTTATATCTTTGAAAAATGAGAAAAACAAGATGACATCGGCCCAGTCACAACTCTGATCTTTCCAATTGCAGTTTTCAACTAGCACCATAAACTAAGTAGAGCAAGTTTGAAGAGTCCAGCATTTAGCAAATGGTGATGACATTGCGATAATCATATATTGTAGATATATCAAGACCTCTCTGTTTAGAGCAGATGGCAGATCCTATAGGGAGAAGAGAGTAAAAACAAATATTGTGTCACTAAGAGATTATGACCTTCTGCCTTTGAAAGAGAAATTATTCTAGCCAGATGAAGGTGCAATATGGAGTAAAGGCATTTTTAACCCTTAAGAACATTGATCTTCCCTAGACTGATGCTAAATGAGTCTGAATTATATGTCAACTTCTGTAAACAATGGTGAAAGTAGCACAGAGACTAGAGAAATGAGGAAAATGGAAGTCCTACAGGGGGATTTATAAGAAAAAATAAAAGGTCTAATTTAATATTTTAGTTGTTCTGACTTTATTAAAAATGTGATTTCTGTGAAAACATTTTTTCACGTAATTAAAACATACAGTTCAGAATAGCCCTGCAAAACAGCAACATAGCAGAAAAAAACTTGAGACTGCAGTTTGACACATTCGTTGTTATTTCCTTTTTAAGGTTCCGGCTTCTTAGGTCTTTAGAGATAGCTCCTTATCCATCAGGGACTAGGCAGAGGAGGCTGTAGTTCTGTTTGGCATAAACTTTTATTTTAGGTTTTCAAGGTAACTTCTCAGTAGTTGAATGCCATAGCTGCATTTATGGACTCCCCCGCTTGACACATGAGCATAAAAAGTTTTTTCCAAATTCTGTTTTGTTTCCATGTTGGAGAGAAAAAAAGAAAGAAAAAGCACATCTCTTAAAAGTGCTCTTGGAGAGAGCTTTCAAGCATGTGACCCTATGGATTTTTTTTTTAAGTGTAACCTCTTGTGTGGCAAAAATTCTAATACATGAATATAACAATGAGGTTTCTATTTTAGAAATAAGTCTGCCAAGCAGTTCCTACCTGGATTTTTTTTTTTAATTGCTCAGTTTTCTCTGTCAGCAGAAAAGCTTCCGCTTCCTACAATCTTTACCTTTGAACTCTGAAATACACTTCATAGTAGTTGGTTCTACCACTCTGACAAATTATTAAATTGTCACGATGCTGTTTGCAGCCAAGTTCATTTTTAGAAACAAGATAGTCAGCTATTTGGCATTGTGGTTGGATAGAATGAGGGGACTGGGCCGCAGGGACAGGTTGCTTTGTAAGCTAGAAAATGTCAGTCAGAGAACAAGGAAAGGGCCTATGTGCATGAAATGAGGAGAAACACTTTGCTGAAGGCTCATGGCAGGTTTTTCCCTAAAGACAGAGGTGGTAGCATCAGCTAGCTTCTGTAAGTTTCCAACAGTGATCCGCAAATTCAAAGTACATTCTTTTTTTTTTTTTTTTAAGATTTTATTTATTTGACAGAGAGAGATCACAAGTAGGCAGAAAGGCAGAGAGAGAGGGGGAAGCAGACTCCCCGCTGAGCAGAGAGCCCGATGTGGGGCTCGATCCCAGGACCCTGAGATCATGACCTGAGCCGAAGGCAGAGGCTTTAACCCACTGAGCCACCCAGGCACCCCAGTACATTCTTTTTTTTTTTTTCTTTTTTTTTCTCTTTCCAGATTGCCTTCTGCATCCTTTCTGGAAGGGGATTCAATAGAGTGCTTTTTTGTACTAATGTGGATCTTTCTAGAATCCTGACAGCCCAGTGAACCACTAAACATAACATGGAGAGGTGCTTCTTTCAGTGTTTGCTATCTTCTGCTGAGGTTGGAGCCAAGATTCTTGGCGCCAAAAGGGATTTGACTATCAGTTATCCTGCTTGGTTTGTTGTCCAGTGAATCTCAGGGGGTGATGTTTCTGCAAATGGTCACGTGGCAGCTTTATACGTGCAAACGTTTGTCACGTGTTACTCCATAGGTAGCTACCAAATTTACGTCCAAATTTACAGTTGGGTGTTGAGCCATTGTACATAAATACCTTCATTTCTTCAAGTACTATGTTATAAATTGTGGTTTCATTACTAGAAATTCATTTCATGTTCTACATATACCAAAATTGATTAAAAATTCCCCATTAAGGGACGCCTGGGTGGCTCAGTTGGTTAAGCAGCTGCCTTCGGCTCAGGTCATGATCCTAGCGTCCTGGGATCGAGCCCTGCATCAGGCTCCTTGCTGGGCAGGGAGCCTGCTTCTCCCTCTGCCTACCACTCTGTCTACCTGTGCTCTCTCTCTCTCTCTCTCTAACAAATAAATAAATAAAATCTTTAAAAAAAAATTCCCCATTAACAAGAAGTACTACACAAGTATAACCTTCACAAACATTTTTTAGGTATGTAAAAACCAAATCGTGAAATAGCTTTATTGTAAAAGTATATTTTGGCGGGCTCTTCTATACACACTGAACTGGCTGAAGCTAAAAATAGAAACCCAGTTCTTAAAGTAGAAATCATTTCAGTGTCAATAGGCATTCATCATTGCTTTCAAAATCAGGTTCACTTGTCTCAAATATTAATTGCTTTTTTGATGTCAACATGTAGGATTCCCAGAGTCTTTGAAATGGAATAATGGGAGCTTTGTTTTCTTTAGTCATCTCTCTTGTTTCATATCCATCAAAAGCCTGATGACAGTAGAAGCTTTTTTCTTTCATGAGTTCAGCTCACTTTTCCACACGTAATATTTCCATATTGTTTGCAGCTTCCCCCTAATTCTGACGTCAAGCTTACCATCTGTCTTCCTGGAGCAATCAAACCATCCTTTGCTCCTTACTAAAACTATCTTCCTTTGCATGCTGAGAGTGCTGTGATTTTTCTTAAGTATTTTGAGTAGTTAATGACTGTATAAGAATAATTGCCTGCTTCAGATTGCTCATCATGTTTTCTTGTGCGGTTTGATACCTTGACTGTCATGAACACTGAGAGGTATTGTCTGCCTATATAAAAGATGTATAAATACTGTCATTAACTTTGGGAGGTTTTTTTCTTTTTTTACGATATGGCTATTAAAACAAAGGTGTCTTAGCTGCAAGTATTGTAGATTGTCGTCACCAGTACAAGCTGATTCACAGGCATTTCACAGGACTGTTTGGCCTGAATCTCTGCTTCTTGAACACAACTTTGTGTCAGGGTCCACGCTAGGAGCTGTGAACACACAGTACCTGGATTTTAGGAATGGCATACAGTGTATTTCCAAAAGTAGATGGGTGGCATGCTGTTGATGGAAAGCAGTTGGTCCATTAGACTATGAATCAGAATGGTGATTTTGCAGGAAAATGAGATAAAATATTACCAAGCCTTTTGAGGGGGAAGAACGTGTATGTGTGTATATATGTATGTATCACTTTGGGGTAATTTTGCCCTCCTTTGCACTTGCTCCCCTATTGCTTGTTTCCTTTCCGTTTTCAGGAAGTAAGAGTAATGCTATAGTTGGGTATGTTAATAAATCTTGTCTAGGAGGAGGAAAGAATCAAGGCTAAAAATATCATTGATAAAGAAGCAGCAGTCTCTCATTTTAGCCAGGATAGGGAGTTATTTGATCATTTATGTGGCTTGGATTTTGTTCATATTTTGTCTGTGTTCAGACATGCTTATGGAGTGGTCTTGTTTTTGTCCTGATCTTTCATGGTCACGAGGTTTTGTCTGATGTTGGTGTTCTGTAAAATTGTTTATGTTCACCCAGAGAGCGCCAAGGCCTAGCTGTGAGTGCCTGGCCAACTCCTGGCTGTCCACTTTTCTCTTTCTCAGTTGCAACAAATAAAATGCCTGACATTTGCTATATTGCTTGTGTTGAGGTACTTTACAAAAGTGTATATGTACTCTGATTTTTTCTTGTTTCTTTTGTAGAACTATAATTATGTATATAGAAATTTTCATGAAAGACTACCTCTGAAATTATTGGCAATATAAGTAATATTAACATTAACAATGTCTGGGCAGGATAATGAGTGGGGTTTTTTTTGGCCTTCCATGGCATTTTCTGCCCCCCCCTTTCTTAATTTTTTTAAGAAAACATGCATTACTGGGGCACCTGGGTGTTTCAGTTGGCTGAGCCTCTGCCTTCAGTTCTGGTCATGATCCCAGGGTCCTGGGATGGAGCCCCACCTTGAGTCTGCTTGTGCTTGCACATGCACATTATCAAATAACATGAATAAATCCTTTTAAAAAAAAAAGAAACTTGCATTACTTTTATAAGAAAACCCTAAAGTAACCTCAATATTTTGGATCTCTGCTTAACTTAACATTGTAAATCACATGAAATTACCTACACTGTTGAAGTCTAATCTTAATTCAGACATTTTAATGGTTATATAATATTCCAATCCTGTTGATCTATTTAATTTTTCTTTTTTTTAATTTTCAAATATATTGACAAAAACAAATACTTCTTACTTATTTGTTACATTATCTTGTTACTTACTTTGTTGTTGTTTTTTTAATTTTTTTATTTTTTATAAACATATAATGTATTATTAGCCCCAGGGGTACAGGTCTGTGAATTGCCAGGTTTACACACTTCACAGCTCTCACCATAGCACATTCCTCCCCAATGTCCATAACCCCACCACCCTCTCCCTACACCCCTCCCCCCTGACCCCCCTCAGTTTGTTTTATGACATTAGGAGTCTCTTTTGGTTTATCTCCCTCCCGATCCCATCTTGTTTCATTTATTCTTTTCCTACCCCCCTAACCCCTCCCCCCTGTTGCATCTCCACTTCCTCATATCAGGGAGATCATATGATAGTTGTCTTTCTCCAACTGACTTATTTCCCTAAGCATAATACCCTCTAGTTCCATCCACGTTGTCACAAATGGTAAGATTTCATTTCTTTTGATGGCTGTATAGTATTCCATTGTATATATATACCACATCTTCTTTATCCATTCATCTGTTGATGGACATCTAGGTTCTTTCCATAGTTTGGCTGTTGTGGACATTGCTGCTATAAATATTTGGGTGCACATGAGTAGTGCAATTGCTGGGTCATAAGGTAGCTCTATTTTCAACTTTTTGAGGAACCTCCATACTGTTTTCCAGAGTGGTTGCACCTGCTTCCATTCCCACCAACAGTGTAGGAGGGTTCCCCTTTCTCCACGTCCTTGCCAGCATCTGTCATTTCCTGACTTGTTAATTTTAGCCATTCTGACTGGTGTGAGGTGGTATTTCATTGTGGTTTTGATTTGTATTTCCCTGATGCCGAGTGAGCTGGAAAGTGAGCTGAACTCATGAAAGAATGTGGAGCACTTTTTCATGTGTCTGTTGGCCATCTGGATGTCTTCTTTGCAGAAATGTCTGTTCATGTCCTCTGCCTGTTTCTTGATTGGATTATTTGTTCTTTGGGTGTTGAGCTTGCTGAGCTCTTTATAGATTTTGGATACTAGCCCTTTATCTGATATGTCGTTTGCAAGTATCTTCTCCCATTCTGTCAGTTGTCTTTTGGTTTTTTTAACTGTTTCCTTTGCTGTGCAAAACGTTTTGATCTTGATGAAGTCCCAATAGTTCATTTTTGCCCTGCTTCCCTTCCTTTGGCGTTATTCCTAGATCTATTTAATTTTTCTTAACCATTCTCCTAGTATTGGACCATTAGGTTGTATCCAGGTTTTGGTTATCATAAATCATACTGTAATGAAGCTAGAAATCTTTGGGCATGAACTGGCACTGTGCTTTTTAGTTTTTCCCTAGCTCTGATTCCCAGGATTGGGATTACTGAGTCAGAGATCCTGGTTGTTTTTTAGGATTTAGATGCATACCACTACATAAGTTGCATTCGAGGAAACAGAATTTACACCAGCTGTGTGTGACACTACCTGTTTCTCCACATTTTCTTCGCCAATTTTGATATACAAAGAAAGATAGCCCATTGTTCTATTTTGTAACTTTGAATTATTAGCAATTTCAAACATTTTTATTTACCGGCCACTTATGTATCTTCCTTTGTGATTTGTCTGACTGTATTCTTTGCTTGGGGCAGCTTTTAATATTACCATAGAAGCCAGGACAATGAAGACTGTCCATTTGATATTTATTGTCAGTTTAAGCACAAATTATTGCTGCTTACTGAATAGCCTGTAGCCTTTTCTCCAATTTTGGCTAAATCTGGATTAATTACTCTTGTTTTGTCTGATGTTGGTGTTCTGTATAGGAGTCATAATGAGACTGTAGAGTAGACATTAAAGTCTGTAAAAAGAGGGCACAGAGAAGCTCCTATATACATGTGAGTCTGCCCTCAAACCATCAGCTCTCCCACTTGCATGGAGGCTGTCAAGGACAGAACAATGTGCCCTCTGAAGGGCAAGTTCATGTGACTTGGTTTCTTCTGCAGGCAGTGCCCTGTTCTTTATTTTTTTCCCCTTCTGCTTTACTTTCAATTGAGTGAAGTGCTTGTTCTAACACATAAACCTGTGTGATCAGGTGACTTTTTCCGTTCCTCAAGACTTGGCACTTTTTATATTTTTTTTTCATAATCCCCACCAGGTGAAGATCTGCTTCCAGTCGTCTGTGATTGAGATTATGTGTATTTAAAATTAGAGATCCTTATGCATCACACAGAGCATTAATTCAAGTTTAATCACCCAGTGGATGACTTTTGTGTTTAATACGCTGCTGCTATACGCTGCTGCTAAATGGCTTCAACCTTAACACCTGGCCCAGGAAATGTATCCTTAAACACCTGCAAACTAAAATACAGATGCAAAGTGTTTGGCTTGACCACCAGCACTGTTAAGTCTGTGGGACCCATAATGGAAGTTTTGTTTTTTTTTTTAAGTGGTAAAATTATTTCACAATACCTTGTTTACTTTTAAAATCATAGTTGAAGTTGTGCATTTGTGTATGCAGAAATTGCAGATTGCTGGTTTAGGTTGGAGCCTCCCTCACATGTAGCCACAGTTAACTGCTAAACCCATATTGATGGGCAGGTGGATACACAGATCTCTATCTATCTGTCATCACTAGTTTTTAATATAAAGGAAAGTGCTCCTTCATGTCATCTGTAGTGTTTAGCTTCTTTTTGTTCTCATTGAACCTGTAGCTTGGAATTCTTGGTCACTGAATTGACTGTTACCTGATGTCGGTAAGGTGTACCTCAAATTTCAAAGCGTTTTCACAGGATTGGTTAACTTCAAGGGCTTTTGTCCAAAAGCTGCGTTGCATTGGCGTTGTGTTTACTCAGACATTGCTCGGAAGCAAGTGGCCTGTCAAGCATGCCCTGGAAATAAGTCTGGGTACAGAGACTTCTTGTGGCAGCAGTTTTGGACCCGTATTTAACCTCTTTTAAACACATTAAATTACCTCTAGGGAAAGGAGGTTGAAGGATTATAACTCATCCCGCAAATCACCACTGAATTTAAGCAATGCTGCATTCAGGAAATTCTACATGCTTTATGTTCTTTCTGGATGGTATTTGGAAAAGCTGTGTGTGTTAAACTTTGTTACTGAGCCAAAGCAGGAAGTAAGACAGAGGCACCTGCCATTCCCTTTTTGTGGCCACTCCTGCCTCCATCCAGATCCAGGACTCCTGTCTGTTGTCAGCAGCCACCAACACTATCCCAGCTCTTCTCTGTGCTCACTCATTATTTCTCACTTGCTTTCTTGACTTCTTGGATTTCATTTCTAATCTTTTCCAACTTTGGATGTTTTAATCCTTCTGTGCCAGGTCCTGCGCTTCATTATATCCTTTACTTTGGCATGTTCTAATATGCTGGGTTTTCCTTTTCTTTCTTTATCTCTCAATTTTATTACCTTGAGCTCCAGCATCTTCTGGGATTTGGTATTTTGTCTTTATGGAATCTGTTTTCTCCAAGCCCCTTGGTCCTTCTTGCATTAACACACTTGCCATCTAGGACTCACCTGTGGGCTCTCCTCCACCCCGGCCATTCTTCCCCACACCGCCTCAGAGCAAGAGGGGCCACCGGTGTGTAGGAAGCCTAAAGGACTCAAGCAATTTATATACTTGAAAGATTACAAGATGATTAAAAAGGGGCGAATCATCCTCCCTTTCCTCCATCAGGGAAGAGTAGGCGATGGGTAATGATGGGTGTTATGTTGCCAGAATCGGTGGCTTTATTACAGCCCAGAAGGAACCCCGCCCTGTGTGGGGAAGATTCTAGGATGTGCATCCTTCCCACTCTGTAGTGTAGCAAAGTACTAGATAGATTTATCAGCACAAAACATAGGAAAATAAAGTATATTGCTGAGGATGTGAGGGCTCCTATTGAAATATAAGTACCAAGAGTGCTGACTGCCAGAATGTGGATTTATGGGAAATAAAGCCCTAGAATACTTTCTCCAACAAAAAATAGACCTCTTGGAAACAGTTTTTCCTCTCTATGTACTTAGCTCCCATTGAGCTTAAATTGCTCTCAGTATTGTGATAATGACAATTCAATATTATGGGATGTGGAAGATGAACCAAATAAATTAACCAGCTGCTTTTAAAGGTAGTTCACTCAGTGACTTACCCTCTAAAATGCTTTGTAGAACATTCATGCTCAGTAGGTCTCTAGGCAGTTTTATGACTAGAAGAAAGAAATGGATTTTATTAAATGTCAGTGAAATACAGTCAGATAGTTCTGCTGTAGTTAAATTAGTGTAGACTATTTGTAAGAAGAGCAGCTTATCATTTCTTAAATCACTGAAGCGGAACTTTCCTTGGCATTCCTGCCAGACAGTATGTTTCTGCTTGAATTTCCCATAGATTAGGTTAAAAAAGCAAATGGAGAGTGGATTGTCTGGTCCTTTTCCCTCCTGGGTGAAACCATGGGTCCCACAGAATGCTGCAAATCAAATCCTGAGGTGCTACCTAGTTGTAATCAAAGAGTTTCAAAGGACAGTAATGGCAACACTTCCATAATTACTAGCTGACATTTAAAGTTTTCTGCTATGTGTGGATTGGGAAGTAGGACTCATGAGTAAGGAAGAAAGTAGAGTGGAGAGGGAAGGCAGAAATACGTGCCTTAAGGACCAGGGGGGGTACCAGAGAGGACAGAAGCAGGCGAAGGCTAGACCACCAGGAGAAGAGGGCATGGCAGTGCACAAACCCAGTTCAAATCATCACTGTTTAGGCCAAGTGGGAGACCCGGTGGCATCCCTGAAATGAATGAACTGCACTCAGCTAAACTGAATAGAGGAAGATTAATCTTAAAAGCGCTTCCCAGATCTGTGATCTCTTACGCACAGATTATCTCCTCTGCCACTGAACAAAGGGAACTGGACTGACATTTCAGGCATAGGACAGGGAGCCAATATAAATTAGCCCTTTCTCAAGGGATACATCGAAGAGGTAGTAACTGTGGACCATAGGGTTCCTTCTCTTAGGTTTTTGAGATCAGGGCAGATGCCAGTATGTCCAAAATAGCTTTGGGGACATCACTAACTGAAGATGGGCTGAGTAACTGGAGGGCTTGGGTGTGAGATGTAGCTCCTCCTGCAGCAAGCACACTGTGCGCATAGACAAGGGAAGAAAGGAGGAGACTGGCAAGGCCAGGGAGGCCTACTCAGTATCTCCTGTTCATCGTGCCCTGTGCGTCTAGCAAAGTCAACGTGGTTTCTTTCCCCCATGCATTTGCAGTCTGTTGGGGTATGAACAGTAAACACATGAATGCCGGTGAGCAAGGTACAGTGTGGTACTCATTATCCCATGATAGAACCAGCATGACCCTAAAATGTATACAGAACTGAGAAATTAGGAGGACTTACAAAATTAGCTTCCCTAATATATTTAAAGGCACTTGTTTACACATCATTTCTTCCTTTTTATCCACAAAATTTAAAGGGAAAATTATTGAATCTGCTGCTATTTGAGAAACATCAGAAAATAACATGGATCATGTCTAAAACTGTAATGTAAATTAGTTAAAATTTGTTTTCCTTTCCAGAAGACAGTATATTAGCCTCCCCCCATCTTTTTTTTTTTTTTCTTTGAGCACTCCTCAATGCCACAGGATGATGTGTGCCATCTGTACTATAAAAATATTAAGGAAGAAGCTTCCTTGATCCCATGTCAGAGCAGGGTACACAGGGTGTTTTGTAATAGAACTCTGGAAGGTCAGACTCAACTCTGAGACCAGCTGAATTCAGAATTCTTCTCTCCCTCCTTTTCTTCCTGCCTTCTGCTGGAAGTTTTCCTTGGAGCTGGAGCAGGAGACAAAGGAGGCTGGGTCCAACCACCGTCAGCAGAAAGGCTCAGCAGGACTAAGTTTGGGTATTGGTTGGAATTGCAACAAGACTTCACTAACATTTTTCTAAAGTTAGCGTTTTATTTAAAAAGTAGGTACAGTTTATGTGAATTAATTCTAACACATATTTATTATGACTGAAAACATTCCTTCTTTCTCTAGGTTTCATTGAATTGTTGATACTGTTTTGTTTCAGCTGTTCTCTTAAGTTATGTTGATTATCAAAATTGGAGAATGGATTTTCAGCTCTCTATGTGTGAACATAAAAATAATTCACATGTTCCAAGCAGAATAATCATGAAATAGAAATAATATAAATCTTCTATCACCTGTTTCTAGAATTATAATTACCTTATAAGGTATCCTTCAGATTTTTCTATATGGATACATATATTTTATTTAAAGGTCATCATATTTAATACTATTTTGCAGTCTGCTTTTTTATTTAATGGCCTGAACATATTTTTACATTAAATAAACGTATGTGTATAAAATCATTTATAAATGGACGCATCCTCTTCTTGGGTGATCTAGCTCTGCCACGCTTTAGTCGATCATTTCCCAGTTGTTAGCCCATTTCTAGCTGTTACAAATAACTTTACATACTTCTTTACTCCCTTGTCTGATAACTTCTGAGCATAAATATCTAGGCGCAGACTTCTGGGGTCATTTTTAAAGCTTTGACTCCCCAGTGCTAAAGGATTCTCCAGAAAGGCTGTGAGTTGAGGGCAACTGCTTCCCTGCGTAGGACCATTGCTATACTGTTTTGAGTACTAATTTTACAAATCACCCAGCCTTCCAGCCACAAATCACTTAATTAAAAAAAATTCCTATTATTCTAACATATCTCCAAATGAATTGATAACATTCTGGAAGTTCTATAAATAATTACTTTGGGGTTTTCTTTATGCTCTCATTAAAATCACAGATAACTACTAAAACTTGGGCTCTTTAGTGAGAATTTTGAGTCTTATTTTCCAGGAACATAATGTACATTTATGTAGCTCTCCTTTTATATCTCTCAATAAAGAATTTTTGTTTTTGTCATGTAGCTAGTGCACCCACATCTGTTTCTGCTCATTACTGACTTTTAGAGCTTTGGACTTACCCTGTGTACAACTTTGACTGCATCCCCTAAAGTTTAGATATGCAGTATTTGTATTCTCATTTTCAAAGTGCTCTGGTCACAGTTTGATTTCCTCTCTTGCTCAAGAGTATAAAGTTTTTTTGTTTTGTTTTTTAGTTTCAGCTTTGCTTTGTGTGTCTTATCCTTAGTGTTCATTTGCTTAATTTTGTTGTCACCTGAGAAGAATGATTATTTTTTAAAGTTCTTGTCTGTTTGATGGAAGGTCTCATTCATGTGGAATCAGGAGTGGGAGATTTCCCTTATTCCCTAGATAAGTCCTGTTGTTTTCAAATACTGGATTCTTCCATATGGCTGGTTTTTTTTCTTGTTCCTGTTTACTGGAAGAAGTCTATATTCAGTATTCACAGTTGTAGTTGCTGTGAATATGTCAAAGATTTTGTGAGGATTTGTCCAAATCATTTTCTCTGGACATGGAAGGAGAAGGAAGTTCTGCGTTTTACTTCCTGCCTGAATTGGAATACAATTGCCTATTGGGGAAGTGGCTTCCAAAGGGTATAAGAATTGGTGCAGCAGGGAAGTGATGTATGTGTTAAAAGCCTGCTTCTCTATCCACTGAGGCAGTGTGAAGTTGGTGTAGCTCTTGTAGGGCACAGCCTGCCACTGATGGGCACCTACCACAATGCCCCCAGACCTGTTTTCTCCATCCAGGCTGTGTGGCCCAGTGACAGCGTGAGTGGCTACTCGGGTTACACTACCAGTGCCGACCACTCCCTCTGTGTCCCTGAGTGCCATTTTCCCATGCTGCCCCTTAGCTCCACCATGCCATGACACTGAGCATGAGGTGTTTGGGCTTGCTGGCATCTGCCCTACCACCCACTTCCCAGATGGGCTCTTTCTCTTAATGAGTTAAATCGTGGCCTTCACTGAGGTCTTGTTTCTGTCATAGTTTAGAGACATCTTCATTTAAAATTGGGGGCATATTTAGTTTTCCTAGCACAAGTGTGGATTGTTCCCCTTTCACACAGCCTTGGTCACCTCTAGGTGAGGTCGGAGGGAGAGGAATTTGATGCCATGTGACACCACACTTTCCTCCTCACTACCCAGCCAGCCATTCCTCCTAGCAGGTGGTTATGGGGTGCTTCTGGGGCCCAGCCCACTTCTGAAAATCCCCTGCCTCTGATCCAAACCACACGTTGAAGATAGACAGTGTAATCTTATCAATTCCTCATGTTTAATGTAATTGTTTTTAGTTACCCATCTTTAGTGGAATATGGAGGGGAAAGATAATCTCAGGCTTTCTCCTCCTTCCCCAAACTTACCCTGTCACAAAATAATGAACCTATTCAGCGACCTCCTTGGCTTTGTTTTTTGCATCATGGTGGAGGGAGAGGAAAAATCACAGAGGATAGACCTAAGGGTCTTTAACTGGGAGTAGGGAGGCATAGTGGTGGTGATTTCTTATTTAGAACCTGGACTAGGAAGGAACAAGATGGGTGGGAAGATCTTTGAGAGCAAAGAAGATATCCTGTATCTGTCTAATGGGAAGACAGGATACCATATGGTCAGTAAAAGCCCTCCCTCCAGTCTCCACTATGGACCCGGTGAAGCCACCTTTCTTTTCATGGATAATAGAGAACTTCAGATGTTTATGTCATTTTAAAGTGACCATTCTCAGTGTATTTGTGAATGTGGACATTACTTAATTTTAGGGTTTTGGTGCGTGTTTGTCTTGTGTTTGCCCCTTTTGACTATAGGAGCCTAACTACTGAGAAATATCTGCAAGAAATATAAATAAAATATGAATTTATTCTTTCTCCTTTTACCTGTTTTTCCCCTTTAGGGGTGGGAAAGGACACAAAGCACACTAAGCTAAACTGAAATTTATTCTAAAGATAGGAATTTTTACAATTCTGTGATCAATTCTATCCTTAGCCTTGCTTTTAAAAGATAAACATATATTTCAGGATTACATGTCTGAAGTTATATTGTAAATATATTGTAAATTATATATTATAAAATTATATATGTTATGTTATGTAAATGTCTTAAGGGATTTAAATTGGGTACATCAAGAAAAAATACTGTATCCTTAATAATGCATGAATTACTAGAACTACATCTTCACCAGTCTTAGAGATTTTAAACCAGTTATATTTGGTAATAAAATTTATCTGGCAGTTTGTTTTTTTTTTAAGATTTTATTTTTAGGGGCACCTGGGTGGCTCAGTAGGTTAAAGCCTCTGCCTTCGGCTTGGGTCGTGATCCCAGGGTCCTGGGATCGAGCCCCACATTGGGCTCTCTGCTCCGCAGAGCACCTGCTTCCTCCTCTCTCTCTCTGCCTGCTTGTGATCTCTGTCAAATAAATTTAAAAATAAATAAGTAAGTAAGTAAATAAATAAATAAATAAATAAAAGATTTTATTTTTGATCAGTCTCTACACCCAGTGTGAGGCTCGAACTTAAAACCCTGAGATCAGGAGTCGCATACATACTGAGCCAGCCAGGTGCCATCCTCCCCAGCAGATTTTTTTTTTTAATAGATTCTTCCTTTTAAAATAAAGACCCTGGCTAACTATGAACTTTTAAAGAAGTTTAATCCTAAAGTAAGTTTATCTTGTTTTATGACATGAATTACTGTTCAAACATCATTGTAAAATTATTTTTCTCAGGTTAAATGAAAAACGGGCTTCTTCTGACTATTACAGTTTAAGCTGTGACTAATATTTTATTTTCAAGGAAAAAAATTACAAGGTTTTGATTTTTGATTTCCCCAGTTACTAAATAAATTAATTTCTGGGCAATCATTTAAAGAACTTTCTGTGACACAAATCTTGACTGACGAATTTTTTTCTCCATGAATTTTGGTATTTTGGTGCCATCTTGTGGCTTGACTTTGTAGTAACTTCAACATTCAGAGGACCAGCAAAAAAAAAAAAAGTAAGAAACCTAATATATTCTTCTCAGTTTCCAAACATCCTTTGTATTTGTCCCTAGTTGCTGCTATTTGAACGATCTTGGATGAACAGATGGAAGTCTTCTGTTCTGCACGAAGGAGAAGGGAACATAAGGAGCGTGAAGTGGAGAGGCCACCTGATTGCTTGGGCCAATAATATGGTAAAAGCACGTCTTCATCGTCCTGATTCTTCTTCAGAGCCAGAAAAACGGACACATTGGGAGAGCTGTGACAAATGGAAAGATGCCACTGGCTGCGATGGTCTTTTCTAAGACATACAAGTGGCGACTGCTCTCATACCTGGAAGGTTAAAGAGATTAGATTGCTTTTGGCTCTCATAGTAGAGTAATTCCCAACATATTCTGGACTTTATTTTGGAGTAAGAAACCCGAGGCATGGAGAATAGCCAAGAAAATGAAAAGGCATCTTAATAATTGAAGGGTTGCATTGGGAATGCGGTATTGAAAATACCATTTACCTATTAGCCAAGGGCAGTATAGTTGCTGTGGAACAAGTACAGGATATTGCTGATTTCATTTTACTCCCCGTATAATCACAGGTGAAAAAGAGGCCTGCCTTTTAAAAAGTAGATTGTAATTTTTGGTGTTGCACCCTATTTAAAGTTTACCCAATATGAGAGAGGCTGAGTAGAAAGTTTAAAAATTAGCTTTTGACATCTGGCTTATCCTTTGGAATTTCAAGGTATAATGTAGTAAATTTGTCCTATTCAGTTTTAAATGGTAGAATTCTCCCAGAACCCACCTTGCTATTCAGGACTTTTCTTAAGCTTCTCCCAGGTCACAGTTAAGGGTAAACAAACCTGTGGCCTCTTGGTTTATTTTTAGTTAGCTGATTGCTTGATGTTTCCATTTCAGTGCTTTAAAATGTCAGATGTAGTTTTCTTTACACATAGTGGTTTGTCAGATTCGAAGCTTTTCTTTCTTTTTTTTTTCAAAGCTTTTCTAAAAAAAAAAAAAACTCCATTTTTTTAGTGGAACAATACAATTAGAAATGTTACTTGTCCATCATTTTGGAAATGCAGTGGTGGATATCTGTCCCATTTCCCATTTGTGTTGTGTTTGAGCCCCTGATGCCATCTACTAATAAAATCTCTTTTGTCCCCAAAGAAGGGTATAGGTTTTCCTTTGTTGTGGGTTCTCACAGGGTTTGTGTGGAGTGGAGCATTTTCTTTCGCATGGCTCCCAATGGTGCTCAATAAACACTGTCAATATTTCGTGGTGCTGGTTATTGGTGGTATGTGGCAGGGGCTGTTAATAAGTTTTCCTCTCCTTTCCTTCTCCTGAGTAGAGGATACTTAATGCTCTTGTATTTTTCAGGGTGTGAAGATTTTTGACATCACTTCCAAGCAGAGAATCACCAACGTGCCCCGAGATGACATAAGTCTTCGCCCAGATATGTATCCGTGCAGCCTCTGCTGGAAGGACAGCGTGACGCTGATTATTGGCTGGGGGACTTCAGCCAAGGTGGTTTGCTTGTCTTAATAATAAGTCCATGTTGTTAAAAGATCCACTGAGGAGGGTCTGAAGGAATATGAGGTCTTGAGTGGCTTCTCAGAAGCAAAATATCTTCCCCTGAATATTCGCGTTGTGTGATATTTATGCTCAAATCCTTTCATATGCAGAAATTTGGAGATTCCAGTCTTTTCCTTTTGTGTGCAAAACACACTGTGAACTCTTCCTTGCTGCCATCTGTGATCTTTAAATCTCCCGCAGCCTGGTTGACCTTAGCTATTTATGGAACATGTGGTTGTTTTCCATGGTTTGTCAGGTTTCCTATTCTTTATTGTTCTCTCCATTCCCCTTAGTTTCTTCGTTAGAGTTGATGATAGTGGGAAAAGAATGTTAAAACTGAATCATCCCACTTGCTTGGTCATAGTTGGATGCAGCAGAGGCCCAGACTTACTATTGATAAGATTAGGGACTGTTTTGTGGCATGCGGCCATCTGCTCCTTGTGTGCCTGGGTAAATGAAATTCAGCCATTCTACAAAAGAGGGCCCAAAGCTCACTCACATTTATTTTTCATGTACCAGTGTTTGTCTTGTATTAGGTATTTCAGAACCCAAAGTTTTTGGCTTCCCTTTAAAAATATATAGCTTAATCTAAACAAAATAAACCAAATAATC